>CANSZD010000519.1:0-70000 GCA_947648045.1 Beta corolliflora | reverse complement strand
AAACTATAGTTATTGAAACAATCTCCATTGGAAATATGCCCATCCAAATGCCATGGTGTGTAACCTTCCGATCTTTCTGTTTGATCATGCCCCAATTATGTTTGATTGGAATCCTATTGAGGGGAAAAAGAAGAGACCATATAGATTAGATGATTGGTGTTTGCAAATGGTTGATATTTTGAAAGTTGTGGAAGATGCGTGGACTATAAATGATTTGGGTTCTTCTTTAAATAGAGTCCATTGGAAAACCATGCGTGTGGTGAGGAAATGCAGAGAGTGGGCTTTATATTATAAGAAGAAACATGGTATACAGTGGGATGACTTTCATCATCAACTTACAGAGGCACAAAATGTTGTGGGGAGAATCAAAGTTGGGGGGTATTAAAGATAAAGTAGGAGAGTGTCGTGATGAACTCTTTATTCGGTGGTGGTATTGGAAACAAAGGGCGAAGCTTAGGTTTTGATCAATTGTCCGACTGCGGGTACTTCATTTTTTTTACAAATGTATGCAAGTTCGTAAACTTCACAATTAAGTTTGGACTTTGTGTTCGGATCCGAATGTTTGGGGTAACCGACCAAAGCAAAATTTCTAGACTCTTTGTGGATCATTTTCGGACTTTGTTTAACCTTTCCTAGGTTCTTGAGGCCCTTTATCTCCCCGCTCAAGCTTACTTGTCGTGGTTTGGCAATTTGCCTAAGCTTCAAAACCTTCATGGGCCGTCCTTAATTAGACCAGGTTTCTTGTGATGAAATTAGGGCAACAACTTTTAGTATGCACTCTTTTGAAAGCTCTTGGGCCGGATGGAGCCCCTCCTTTATTTTTCAAGCAATTATGGGATATGGTTGGGCCAGAGGTTTGTAGGGCGGTTACTGCTTTCTTTTCTACTAGGCTTATGTTGCGTGATGTTAACAAAACCTTTATAGCCCTGATTCCTAAAGTGACTTCTCCACGTTTGTTTCGCGAGTCGTGACCCATTAGCCTTGTGCAATACGTTGTATAAGATTATTGCCAAGATTCTGGTAACCCGTTTAAAACCAGTACTTGCAGATATGATTGGGCCGACCCAAAATGCATTCGTTCCAGGGCGTTCAATGGCTGATAGTGCTATTTTGGGCCATTAGCTTATAAATTGGCGACTAAAGCATTCCAAAGGGGATAAATATTATGGAGTGTTAAAAATTGATCTTAACAAGGCTTACGACAGATTAGTCGGGATTTCTTAATCATGGTTATGCAACCAGATGGGTTTTCCTCAGGTTTGGATCCATTGGATAAAGCAGTGTATTTCTTCTGTCACTTTTTCCATCCTAGTTAATGGTGAGCCTACGAAATATTTTACACCAGAGGCTGGTCTAAGACAGGGGATCCTTTATCCCCCTTTTTGTTTATGATGTGTATGGAGGTTCTTGCTTGCAGGTTGAAACATGTGCAGGAAATGAAGGAGATTACAGGAATTAGAGTAAGTCGACGTGCTCCGAAATTGACACATTTGTTCTTTGCTGATGATGCGTTGTTATTCTTTAAAGCTACTCCGGATTCTTGTAAGTTTCTTAGGGGTATTATTGATGAATTTTGTACGTTGTCGGGGAAAATGGTTAGCTTTGAAAAATCGTATGTGAAGTTTAGCCGCAATACCCCCTCAACGTTTATAAGATACATGCGTAAACCACTTAGGGTACAGAGCAAGCAGAAAGTTGGTGTTTACCTAGGGTGTCCGATGGAAGTGGATGGTAGGAGTTTGGGTGTGTTCCAGGATTGTGTTGATAAGGTAAATAAGAGGATGGGTTCGTGGCGCTTCAAATATCTCTCAAGCGTGCCGTCTCCTTCTTATCAATTCTATTTTGGTTCCTATGTTTTCTCATATTATGGCGGTTTACCTATTACCCTAAATTTTTTTAAAGAAGATTTCCTCCATGCTTCTTCGATTCTGGTGGCAAGGCTGTCGTGAGGTTAGGCTTATTTACTGGAGAAGGAAGGAATTATTGTTTCAACATAAGTCTGTAGGGGGGGTGGGTCTTAGAGATATATCAAAGGTGAATGTGGCTATTACTTTGTATAAGCAAGCGTGGCATCTTCATGCGCATCCTTCGAACTTAATTGCTAGAATATTGGGAGAGAAATATGGTGGTTCACCGGTTAACCTGGCCAGAAATCACAAGAAGCTTTCAACTGCTTCTTGGAGCATGAAGTGTATGGTTAAAGTGGCAGTACGTATGGAGTTAGGGGTGGGCAGGATGATAGGTGATGGCTTGTCTACTTTCATTTTCCAGCATAGATGGGTGGGGCCTGATTTGATTAATAAGTTCAGGTCTGCTTCGGTGTTGTGTAGTGGGGGTCCTCCACCTTCTGTAGTAGGGGATTTGTTGAGACAAGGGACATGGGATACTTCTAAAGTCTGGCAATGGTTTGGGAAAGATGTAGCACATCGAATTATGGTAGTGCACATTGCTAGTGTTCCTACACCAGATCAGGATTTTTGGCTGTATTCTAGGAATGGTGACTATTCTATTCGGTCTAGGTATAGATGGCTGCAGTCTCAAGGTCAACCTGGAGTAGACCGGTTCTAGAAGGAATTTTGGAAAATTGGTTTACTGCCTCGTTGGAAGATGTTTGTTTGGAGGCTCATGAATAAAGCTATTGCTACTACTTCTAAGTTGACTAGAAGGGGTATGAAGGTTGTGGACCAATGCTCATTTGGCTGCAAAGCTTTGGAAACGCCTAAGCATTTGTTTCGTGACTGTCCGCTGGTAGCTCGTGTGTGGAAAGCCTCTCCCTTGGGTATCCAAGTGCCCTGCCATGGAGGTACGTCTATAACAGATTGGATACGTGCTTTTCTTTCATACTTTATGTTTGTTGCAGGTACAAATAGGGAAGAACATTATAGGATGCTACTCCAATCCGAATCTATCATTTGGAGTATTTGGGGACATCGTAATGATGTGGTGTTTCGGAAGGTTAAACCAAGTCCGTTGAGTGTGATGAAACTAATTGAGGAGAATAGCAAGCGGGGGTTACTGTTGTACCAACATAATATGGTACATGTCCAGTCATCTCGTATAGATAGCTATTAAGAATTCTGCTTCCTTATCTTGGCAAAAAAGGATCATTACTTCTGTTCCAGCTCTAATCAAGGTTGATGGTGCGTGGAAGGCCTCTAAGCATGGGGGGACCTGGAAAGCAGCAATTGCTTGGAGCATTGGGTGGCAGCATGAAAATATTGAAGGAGGCCAAAAAGTGTTTGTGAAGGATGTGACACAGACGGAGCTTTTTGCCATTCTTCAGGGTCTTCGAATTGGCTTGCGTTATAGTTCGGAATGTGTTGTTTGGTCAGATTCTAAGATTGCCATCCAAGCAATTCGTAACCCGTTGCAGGCTCAAGTCCAGTACCAATCTATAGTTCAGGACATTTTATGCTTAAGTTGTTATGCTTGCTTTGTTTCTATTTCTCATGTGGACCGTCCCTGTGTTGAGGAAGCTCACAAGCTTGCTCAAACTACACGAAAAGGCTTGTAGTGTTTCGGGTTGATTGTTGTCAAAAAAAAAAATCTCCATTTTGTGCGGACTATTACTTTTGGAATGACAAACCAAAAGCAATTGAGTATGCTACTCCATTATTTTCAAATGGGAAAGCGCGGAAAATCCACATTCAAGGAGAGAAACAACTCATTAATTCAAGCTACTGTAAACCGATTGACTAGGAAAACCTCGTGTAAATGATCCACGTCCCACGTGTTACTAAATGTTAACCTAAAAGCTTAAGAATTATTAGTGTTATTTTTCGATGGCAAAAGCTAACAAACATCCCCGAAGCGTTCGATAATATGGATAAAATGTATAATCTTTTTCTTTTATTTATTGCTCTTACTTAATTAGTACTTTTAGTCTCTATATAATAGCCCTCGTTAGTAGGATCGTTTTTCGTTTACGGATTCAAATTTCAAGTCATCTTTATGAGTTGTATAAGTCATCATTATAAATTGTACAATAAATTAAAAAAGTAGTCATATTTACTCATATCTATACTAATTGTGTCCAAATTTATAGTGACTTGGTATTTATCGCCCTAAAATTACTAGCTTACTACCTTATTTGAACAATATTATGTCTCCCATTTTCTACCTCTGTCTCCCTCCTCACTCTTCTTCTTCCACTAACACCAAAACTTCGCTAACGAAGAAGAGAATTGGTGCAAGATGGACACTTCGAATTTTTTTTCTTTTTCGGACATTTTGGATTTTCAGGCAAAAAAAATCAGCGCCAATGACGTAACATCCATCAATTCCCTTGCAGAGTTGCAGGTGTGGCATCTTCTCTTTTCACTATAGTCCTACGCCAGTGACATGCTTTTTGGTGGTGTTATGATGTTTGCGGAGGAGGTGTGGTGATTTTTGTGGTGATGGGTGGAGGAAGCGTTGTTGAAGAGATAGAGGGAGTGAGAGTCGTCAATGAGGGGTGGAAGGGGGGGGGTGAGGGGGCTTATTGGAAAATGCATTTAAAATCAAGGCGATGCCTAGTAATTTTAGGATGGTAAACATAAACCTCCAACTTATAACGTACTATTTTCATTTTCTTAACTTCTACTCGCTTTCAGTTTACACGATCTCCCATCTACACATTTGATTATTATTATCTTATATATTACATATTACAAATAAATTATAAAAAATAATATGATAAAAATACACATTGAAATGAAGCTAACAAGATCTTACATGATAATTTTTCTCTAATATATATTGAAAAAGATGTTCAAAGTCTTATAAATTCGACCAATTGAATAATAAATTAGCAGAATTTAGAAAAATGGAGGGACTAATACTTAAAATTCAACGCGTTTTTTTGTATATATGGTTGGTCGTATGATTGACATACCATGTTGTCGTGCGCATGAAAGATGTACTAACTGTATTAATATATAGCAACCTTAATAATTTCTAAATTAAGTAACCCCAAAAAATTATAAGTATATAATCCCAACAATTATAAGTAATCCCTATTGTATTGATAAGTAACCCCAATAATTATAAGCAACTTATAGCTTGTATATTAGTCCATCCGTTTTCTTTTATTGCTCCTATTTGAAATCTTTTTGTGAGAAGAAATTGGTCAAAGTAGGTAGAACTTTCGGAAATGGAGGGAGTAATAAGTAAGTCGTGATAATTTCTAAGACAAGCTAAGTAACCCCAATATGAAACAGAATTAACTTAAATAATTATAAGTAACTCCTATTATATTAATAAGTAACCTGCATAATTATAAGTAACTTCAAAATATACTAGGTACAATTATATGTGAATTGGCTGCACCATCAACTAATAGTGTGGCTGGTCGGCTGGCCGCATATAAGTATTTTCGCATAAATTTAATTTTTTTTTCAGGTTTCATATATAGTATGCTTGAAAACAATGGCGGATCCAGCATCGGGGCACATACCCACATGGTTCCAAGTATAAGTCTTTGAAAAGCTCATTTATTCTCTTTTTCTATATTTAACAATCCAAATACTTCCTCCGTAACAAAATAGATGTTACACTTTCTAAATATAGTTGTAACAAAATAGATGTTACACTTCCTTTTTAGGCAATAATCTCTCTATATCTCTCTCCTATCACATGGGTCCCTTTTTTTCTTTCTCTCTATCTATCTCCTCTTCAAGCAATTGCCAAGAAAAGTGTGTTTTTGAAAGTGTAACATCTATTTTGTTATGGAGGAAGTAATACCTTTTTTATTATTATTATAGTGCACTCACTTATAAAATTTGCTAGATTCGCCTCTCCATGAATCCAAAACACTATAACAAAATGACTTGCGCTTGTTAATAATAGTTTCTGGCCCTTTTCCTACTATTTGGTAGGGATGCAAGTTATTACTCTGTTGGTGCAAAATCAGTTCGTTGACCTTGCAAACAAGTCAATGCACATCCAATAGTTTGATACTGAATGCCTTGGGAGGCTTAGTCCCTGGGGGTTACCGATATTAATTAGATAAAACCTTGCTAACGTACTTTGTTACAATTTATTTAATGATTAGACTACAACGCCTATTAAATTCAGGCGAAATGCAATAAATAGAGCAAACAATAATTAATCTTTTAATTATAGCATAAATTCCCATACATGACACAAACTTTGAGAAAGATTTTACAACACATAAAAGGATAAGCCAGGCTGGACAACTAAAGGGAAGACACGAAGACTGTTACCTCCATGGTTCCTTGCTTCAATCGGAGAATTAGAGATCTTGGTGCCATAACATGTTCTACGTCTAAAGAACTAAACTATAACCCCAGAAGGGGGTTAGCTAGGCTAAGGCTAGGTTACGCTAAGAAAAGAAGAAATGCAGTTTGATGTATTATTCGTTGTTTTCTGCTTGATGATGGATTCTCTATTTATAGAGAAATGTAATATGTAACTTCCATACGTGCTAAGGAGGGAAGATGTTTGTATCATATTTGTTTCAAATCTCTTTCTAGCTCTGAATAATTGTCACCCTATTGTGCACATTCCTCTTCATGTTGAACTGTTTCATGATTGTTCTCTAATTGTTTGTCCTTTTACTGTTCTTAACTTTCATCTCCTGGTGGTCTTGAAGTTCTTCCTTCGTTGACTTTGACTTATGTTGACTTCGCCCAATGGGCTTTGTGGTTTTGTTGGGCCCTTATATTAATGCAAAATTAAACCTTTTGAGGTCCGATTCAATGTACCATAATAAATATTACTTGACATCTAAAAATGGTGGTAACAAATTGCCCCCCTGATTTGTGGAGTGATGTACTCAGCACCACACAAATTATGAGCAGAGAAGGACTTTTAATGGTTGTAGCCAATATCATCCAAGATTACTATTCCCAATGTGACATCTTCCATTGTTCTAAGGTGATCAATGAACGCTCTTTTAGGATGACTAAACTTAGTTGAGAAGAATAATCTTTCATGCATTCCTTCGCCTTGCTTTCTAGCCATTGTGAAATTCATTAAGAAAGTTTCTTCAAGATGCGTACTTGCAAGATTATTTGGTGATAACCAACAAGGACTTACATCATAGGTCATGAGATCGTACCAAATCGACATGCACATTTATATTGTACCACATCTCTTGATGATGACCCATCCACCATTCCGTAGACTTTTACTTTCTTCTTAGTTCCCTTGACAAAGAGCTTTTTAGATATCTCCAAGGCATTTTAGGTTTCCATACCTCTTCCGTGATGACTTTGCCCCATGATTTGCAAACCGGAAGAGATGTAACCCGATCGATCCTTTCGAGTTTAGGAAATATCAATTTTTTTATGAGATCTAAATTGGACCCTATTTGGAAGGCCTTAGATTATCTTTTATTTTCCGGATCTCGTTGCATGACAGGATTATTTCCAAAATATTTTTTGAATAGAAGAAATCCATTTAGTGGATTCGTTCTTACTAAATTCATCCTTATCTCTAGATATGACATTCAATGCCTTGTGATGATTTGGGCGTTTTGATGGATATGGCATGTTCTCTCGGAGCAGGATTGGTGAATCATGGGAAGATATGTGTAATCCATTTTGATTTTAGCTTAGAATCTTTTGGAGATCACACATATCACCGCCCAATAATTATTTCCTAACCGCCTCATTTTATGGGAAACTAGAGACAGTTTTTAGGGAGTATAATTAGTAAATGGACACATGATTGTTTCAATTTGATGAAACCAAAACTTATGTTAAAGCAATCGAATTATAATAAAACAAATATATTATTGATAAGATTACCATTTGAGGTAACTTGATTACATTTGTCTTATGACTTATCTTTATGAAGATAGAGTCATTAATGACCTTTTAATTGAAAGGACTTGCATCTAGAGATAACATTTGGAAATGTTCCCTACACACTGTCTCTACCACGACCTTATATTCACCGGCTTCTAATTCGCGCCCGCACTACTCCCCGGTAACTCCGAAGTAGTAACCATCTTCGGGGAGTAGTTGAACCTTGCCTCAAAGAGACTCCTTTGGTAATCAAGTTATCCTAAGCATATCTCCCGTCTATTAATGCAACATACATCCAGGAAAGGAAATGTTCTTGGTCCAATAGCCGCCAAAGTTCACACATGCACTTAAAGTGCACTATTCTCCCCCGACGCTCATCTTGAACTTCTTCCATCCTCACCACTTTGAGGGAGGATCGGGTACAAGAAAGAACTAGACTCTTTGCATATGTCCAGTTCATCCTTTGAGGTCTTGGAAAGTTGAAGATAGTGGAGACCTATCTTCACGGCGCGCTGATCCTACTAGTTCCGGATCTATATTAGAACCGATCTTCGCAGCGCTTGATCCTACTAGTTCCGGATCTCTTGGCTCCACTACGGGTTCATCGCTAAACACCCATGCCATTTTCTTTGCCCATCTGGCTCTCTCATTTGTGATGAAAGATCCCTTATCTTCTTCTATGTTGTTGAGGGCGAAACGATGATTAAAACAATCATGATCAAACTCAGCTGCCATGTTTGCATATGCTTCGTTATTCATTTTGATTTTTTTTTGAAATGAAAATGTGATGCTAGTATGCTATGGCTAGGTCCCTTTAAATAACCAGCCCATTTGTTCAACGGTTATTTTCGTAATAACTTCTGGGATTAGTGAATAACCGAGTACTTTGACCCCTTTTGGAGAAGTTTGTTGACTTTTCGTTGATTATCATTTATTTTAAAGTTATCATTTTGTTGATAAACTTATATATTGTTTTTTAGGCATTTGTGCCTAAAATTAATTCCTTGAGTTTATTGCTCATTTTATGAACAATGATATTCAAGTTCACAATTTTTATTGTGATATGGAGATAAGGAGGAATGACAAAATAAAACAAAATTACTTCATTAGTGAAATAATATTGCTTAATCATGAAACATATTTAAGAAGATATGTATTAAATAAATTCAAATAATTACATAATTTCCTAGGAAGGACCCAAAATATGCATTATTGCTAGAATTATTAAAACATTTCGCTTGATCTATCAAGCGCGGAGATGGGCGAAACTGATGGTGATTTGTGATTCCTCATCTTCATCAACATCAGGATCATCATCATCATCCGAGTAATCTTCTGGGAGTATAGGGATGCCTCCTTCCCCTAAGCGTTCTTGCCACAAAAGACAAGTACACTTGTACTGTATGAATTTTTTGAAACTCATATATACGTCCACTTGGATCACCCTGTATTTTCTGTTGAATACACCCCAACTACCTTCACAGATTATAGACTTATGGTATTTCAATGTAAGTTCAGGGGGAAAGTATTATTTTCACTAGTAGAATAAATGCTTATTGCTGCGGTCATAAAGTAGCCTATTGCGGCGGTTTTGACCGTGCAACAATTAAGGGCGCAGCAATAGGTTATTAACCTATTGCTGCGGTTTTTGACTGCAGCAATATCTTGGCCTATTGCTGCGGTTTCTAGCCAAAACCGCAGCAATATATTTATTTTTTATTAAAAAAAATTAAAGCCTATTGCTGCGGTTTTGGGTAAAAACCGCAGCAATAGGTACCACAGCTCAAAAAAAAAAGTTTTCGATATTTATATACAATGAGAGAATGCAAAAAAAACAAAAAAACACAAACTTACAGCATTACACTCATATATTATATAGAATCATATTCTTACAATCAATATCGCATTTAAGCATCAGATCAACCCTTGATAAAAAAAAATGTAGATATAAAACTAACAAAAAAATCAAATCACCGCCATGGATGCTATGGACGTGTGAGATCGAGCAGTTGAAGAACAGAGGCAGCGGTGGGGGTTCGACGAGCACCGGTGTTTGTGCGGTCAGGCGGCGCGAGCCGAGAACAGGGCATCGAACAGGGGAGGGAGACCGAGAAAACAAAAGAAAGGGGCGCTGAGCTGGCGCGTCGTCGGGCTGATGCGGAGGTTCACTGGCGCGGCGTCGGACAACGGAGGGAGAACCACGGGGGGAAAACGTCGAAGAGGAAGAGGAGAGAGAGAGGTGAGGAGAGAGAGTGATGAGGAGAGGGAGAGAGAGGAGAGTGATGAGGAGAGGAGAGAGAGGAGAGTAAGAAAAACGGCTGGTTGTTAAAAAGGAACATAACCCTAATAATTGGGCCGCTCATTTATTTTTTTATATTTAAAACCGTCTATTGCTGCGGTTTTTTGTAGGAACCGCAGCAATAGGTTCAAATATTAATAAAAAATTAATATTTTAATATATTGCTGCGGTTCTGGCTAGGAACCACAGCAATAGAGCTGGTCAAAAAGTCAACTTAAGTTTGAATATTTTCCCGTTGAAATATATTGTTGCGGTTTCCGACTGAAACCGCAGCAATAGGTCTATTTTATACTTTACCTTTTTTTTCACGTGGTTTATTGCGGCGTATGGGTAAAACCGCAGCAATAAGCAATTATTCTACTAGTGTTTGCAATGCATTCTCCCCATGCTTTGCAGACGCTTAGTAGTTTCAATAACTCACTTTTGTCCATCTTTGGCCACAAGTTTAGTGCTAGGAAATCTACATCACTTCCCATGATAGTAGCACTGTGCCCTTGCTCCTTTAAATCCTCATATTGGACCTTTGGATCCCTTCCAAAGAGCTTTACAATTTTGGACTGTCACTTTTTCATTTCCTCTTCTTTGAATTCTTCCCAATCTTCTTGTGTGATGTCTCTATTAAATCGGTGCCTCCAACATTCTCTAGGAAAGAGTAATGGAGTGATTTGTTGATTAGCCATACTCAAGGATTTTTTGGGTTTTGATGGTAAAACAAAGTATTAGGAGTGAAAAATCTCAGATTTAAAATAACGTATTTATAATACAATTATCATAACTGTCATCCCTATTTTTTAGGGATACATGAAGCGTTTGATGTTATCTTCTTAAATAACGTATCACGTATTTTTGTAACCAACCTTAACCACTTCAAGTTAAGGCCCTAGTGGGTAAGAATGGGTCTGCCCATTAACCCCTCAATGTGTCATTTCACTTCTAGAGTTTGCCATTAGTGGCATTTGAAGTTGGAGGGTAATTATTACTTTTTGAAGTAACTTTTTCTACCTCATTAATACGTTTTAAGAGTTTTAGTATCCCAAGAGACACTTCATTTTAATTTTAGCCGTAGAGTTTGCATTATTTGATTTGACAGTTTATCTTGGGATAAAATATTAATTTGCACAATTTTGATTGCACAAAATAAATAAACAAATAACGCAATCATAGAATAAAAATAATAAAGATTTGGACAAAATGTAGAAAACTAAAATTTCATTAATTAAAAAGGAAATTTTACAACCTAGATTTGAAATTTTTATCTTAGAATAAAAATTTACAATTTTTATTTAGAATTTTTGAATTCTAAACTCTAGGCCTAGATTTCTACGGTGTCCCTTGGAGACCGTGGCTTATCGCCATCAGAGTCTTCAACTTCATCATCATCTCCAAGAAGCCAGATCGGCCGGAGTCATCTCCGAGGGGGAGAGAACCGTATGTTCCGTTTGGAGGTTTCCTCGGGGAAATGCTCCTCTTCAACCCTCTTCCTTTTGGCGGCGGGCTCATCGCCATCTTCATCCTCATCCTCATCATCATCATCAGATTTGTCTGATGGTGGAGGAGTACCCTCCTCATCTTCTTCTTCTTCATCTTCTTCATCTTCTCTCTCCTCTGTATCTCTGGAGGAGGGAGGAAGGGTTGGTCAACCTCTTGTGGGTTGACCTCTTGGGTCCCGGTGATACAGGACTCAATGGAAGGTTGATGGGCATCCATTTCTGGGGAAGAAGGTTTTTTGAGAAGGTCTTTTGGGAGATGGAAGGTTTTGGGGATATTGTTCAAGAGATGAGTAGTGTGTCAAGATTATTACACTTACACCCTATTTATAAGGAGATTTTTTACTGTCTCTTGAAAATTGAAAAGTTACGTACCCTTTGAAATGGGTTTCAAAGTAACACACCCCTTTGAATGGGCTTTTAAGTCACGCACCCTTTGGAAATGGGCTTATTTAATATGACTTCAGGACCTTGCGTTTTAATTTGTTAAAATTAGGCTTTAACATGGCCCAATGAAACATGACCCAAAATGAAACATACCACGCATTCTGCACGCGTTTTCTTCTTTGATTGTTCCATTTTAGTTGTCTTCCCCATTAATACCCTTTTCAAGGATTTTAGGAAAATTTAAGATCTTTTAGACCATTTTAATACATTTCCTTACGAATTCACAACCATCACCAAATTTCAATTCATCATGTCTAATAAAAGAATTCGTGAAAATGAAATTCGTGAAGCACTTGCTAAAAAACGTGATGCCATGCAATCCGAAGCAGCTCGTCAATTATGCAATGCCATTAGAGTGAACCTTGAGACTTATAAGTCTCAAGTGTTCTGGTATGTGAATAAAAGCACCGACTCTAATACTCCTTTAGAGGACGATGGTGCCACTATTGGTCCTTGTTTTCCTTTCAAGATTCAAAAATCAAAGCGCCAAATTGTCTTAGAGCAACAAGTGTTACCCGTTCTTGGACCATATTATCTTAGAAGATAATAAACCCCGAACATCCCCATTTGCCCCAAAATCTCTCCAACACTTGCATTTGCCTTTAATCAGCAAGCCTTTTAAAGGTTGGATTTCAGGAGTGGATGCAAGAGCATGGTTTATGCGAATGAAACCTTTTCATGACAAATGGTCCAAGAACAAAATATTTCCCTTCTTGAGACTAGCTTCTTATGAAACAATTTCCCTTGATGGGGCTATGTCCACTGCTTTATTAGCTTGTTGGGACCCTGCCATCAACTGCTTCTTGTTCCGATGGGGACCGATGACTGTAACATTAGCTGATATTGCCTTCATTACTGGGACTTCTCCAACAGGTAAATATGGAATTGAACTTCCTATCTTTCACCATGTTAAAAAACATAATCAGCTGTGCAATCAATGTTTATCAACCTTTCGCCAGATTGCTAGTCCTTCTGCTAGTGCTAGCAAATGTGGCTTTTAGAAATTTATTGATTTCTTCATCAATAAGGATGCTAGTGAAGAAGTTACTTCTCAGGAGGAAGTACTTTTTCTTACTTTTGCATTTTCCAAATTAATGATGTCTAGAGCTGGAGGAGTAGTAACATTATGGTTATCTCTAGCTGTCAACATCTCCTCTACTTCTGAAGAAGTAGCTTTGGCTCATGTTCTATTGAGACACATTTATAGATGTCTTTTTAGGAGTAGAGAATCCTTCAAAGGTTTTGGAATTCATACCTCTGAGTCCCTCATATTCTCTACTAACAAGGGATTTGAACCCCTATGGCTTTTGACTTGCTGGGGCCATATGTATTTACCTTGTCTGATGGTTCTCAATCTCTCTTCTGCTTTTAAAACATCTAAGGGTTCAGAGGAGAAGGATCTTTCTTTTGATCCCCTTTTGTTTCTTTCTAGTCTTGATGATTGTAGCTGTTATGGTGAGGTCAGCTTCAATCTTGTATCTCCAGATGAGGTTTGGCATCCAAGCTTGATTTTCTTGTACTTCTTGGTTTTTAAGTCCAATCCTGGTAGCTGGAACATTTTCCCAGGTAAGATGGTTGTTTCTATTGAAAATGAAACTTGGCGCCATCAAGCGGTACCTGCTTGGCTACAATCCCTTAACTTCCACTCTAGTTCCTTAGGGAGTGGGAACTTTTGGAGTAGTGTTCTCAGGTCTAGGGATTTAATAGCTGATCTGAGTATTTTGGCTTTGAAGCCTATAATCCACAGTTGGTAGCTAGACAATTCGGATTGGTCCAACCACTAGCTATACCTTATTTCTTGACCCGCAATGATCCTTGGACTTCAAGGGGTCGTTTTGAAGAGGGTAGAGCCCTTTAGAGTAAAACCCTTAGCCTTACTTCCATGTCCAATTCTCCTTGGAAATGGATCACTAAAGTTGTTCGAGGCTTCCATCTGTGGTGGGATCATGTATTCCCAAACAACTCAACATGTTCTGATGCTTTGGCGAACTTTGAGAATCAACTCTTCTTAGGCTGTAAGTAATTTCTTTCCTCAGTTATTTTGTAACTTTCAGTAGGAATGAACATTACTAAATCTTCCTTGTGCTTTCTTTTGACTTTTAGCGAAAGCTGGCAAGAAGAAGCTAAGAGTGCCTGATAGTATGACAACATATTCTAGATATGATAAGCTCTATTGGATCACCATAGACAAAAGGGTTAAACCTCATACCTCTTAAAAGGATGAAGATGATGCTGCTTATGATCAGGGGGCTTCCTATGGAGATGTCCAAATTGTGGAGGACATCTAATCCATAGGGCCAATGGAGCAGATTGACCCTTTCAAGAGAGCTGCAAGGAAGATGGATTACAATTGTCTATCTCGCTTCCAAGAACATGCGGGACCATGGGACCAAAGGGATCAAACTAACCCCCTCTCAAGAAAGATGCCGTAAAGAGAGATTATAGCTGCCTCTCTGCCTCCAAGCCTTTGCGACATTCCAGCAGGAAACGTTCTAAGTTGGAAGCTTCTTCAGAGATACCACAGTATATCATCTCCTCTGATGAAGATGATGACAAGACCATATCTCAAATATTCAAAAGGAAACTCCCAGGAGTCAAAGCAAGTATGAACATCACCTTTACTCTTTTTATAAGGAGTTTTACTTTTTTGTTTGGAATACTGATTATTTAATCCCAGGTCCTTCTACTGTTGATGACATTGAGCCAAAAACTACCAGTGATCCTTCTTCTGAGAAGTTATCACCTCTTGGCTCTGCCACTCACCCTTCAGGAGATACTTCCAAGGCATTTACCCCGCAATTAAATTCAAAGGTTGGTTACTGTGATGAATCTCGCATCAATCATCCCACTTTTCCTTTAAGTGATGCTGCCCCCACTAGTACAGAAATGAGGATTTGCGTCTGTCCATTTGCATCGCACCCTCGAAGAACTGACGCAAATTGCAAATTTGCGTCGCATACCATTAATAGTCCGATGCAAATAATGTCAGTAGAAGAGTAGGAAAGAACATATGCGTCGGACTTTGAAGACAAACGACGCAAAAACCTATATCTGCGTCGCATGTCATTAGGGTCCGACGCATATGACTCCACGTATCCAAAGCATCCTAACCAAACATCTCGCGTCGAACCCCATGGACATGCGACGCAGATAAGTCATCTGCGGCGCATGTCCTCGGGGTCCGACGCAGATGACTCCTAGTATGCAAAATAAGCCCAAGACACTATCTGCGTCGGCCTGTCGTGTCCATGCGACGTAGATGGTCCTCCACCACTATCTCGCGTCGGACCCTCGTGCACGTGCGACGCAAATGGCCCGGGACTTTATTTCAAAGCCCAAAACTATACGGGGTCAAAACCTCTCACACTCTCTCACACTCTCTCACTCTCTCTCCCCGCGAACCGTCGACCTTCGCCGAACTAAAGTCCCGTTTGCACTCTCGGCGGCGACCTGTCGCTTCTCCGGCAATTCCCGTTTCGCCGGCGACCGTCGCTTCTCCGGCAATTCCCGTTTCCGACGACCGGTCCATTTCAGCAAATTCCGTTTCGCTCGTCGTCGCTCTTCTCTTTCTCGGTTTTGCTCCGCCGGCTACGTAAGTCGCACCGCCCGCCGCCGCACGCCCTGTTGTCGCCGCCGTGCCACGCCTGCACGCCCGTGTGCGCCGCACGCCGCCGCCGCTTCAATGTAAGTCATGTTTTTCATTTTCCGTCTTTTTTTTTCAATTTCACTGTCCTTTTTTTATTTATTTCTCCTTTTTTTTTTTTTTGAATTTCCCTCTTCTTTTTTTCTACAACTTAACCAAGGAGTTTATTACTACATTTCAATGTATTGAATCAATTTCTTGCATGTGTTTCTTGAATGCGCACTTTAGAATTATGTGTTTCGATTATGAGTTAGAATTCTTGAATGGTCACTTTAGAATTTTATGAATTTATATTATAGTTTCCTATTTACATTGAATTTGTGAAATTTAGTAATATGTTGTGTGACTATCCAAACTCATCTCTTTCAATGGTGTTGCATTCTCTCACTTTGCCTCTCTTCCACATTATCAACTGCAGCTTGCCACCTTAGCTTGTGTCTTGTGCTCCTCGGTTTGCTCGGTTCTCCAAGCTCACCTCGTTGTGCTTGTCTTCGTTTGCTCCTTGAGAGCAGAGGTATGTATTATACCTT
The DNA here is from genome assembly GCA_947648045.1 of Beta corolliflora. Lineage (NCBI taxonomy): Eukaryota > Viridiplantae > Streptophyta > Magnoliopsida > Caryophyllales > Amaranthaceae > Beta > Beta corolliflora. Next base: position 53,843 of record CANSZD010000519.1, on the reverse strand, counting down.
TTGCTATTTTCTAATTTATGTTAATTTAACCATTAGTTTGGATTTGTTTTATTTATCCCCTATAATGTGATTGGGAAAGTATATGTGAATTATTGTTTGGTTATTATGTGATTGGGAAAGTATATGTTGAATTGCGACCAAACCTATATGGACATACCTTAATGGGGTGGGGAGGGAAATCTAAGGAATGGATTGGTTTGTGCTGTTTAATTGCAATGTGCATCATTTGCCTAGATACCCGTTCGAGGCTTACTCATTAGGAGTAAGTCTTGAATAGTCCCCGGTTTGGGACTGTCTTTGAGTTTCTTATCTCACTTAGGATGTGAATGAATGTTTGGTTTTCGATTCTAGGAAAGATCTAGCTCATTTCCCTAAGCGTTCTCCGGGGTACATATGTTGATAGTTTACCTACTATCTTCATCGTGTACTTGGAGAACTCGGAGGGAAAGTGCCAGGGATTTTTCTTAGAATTGAAAACCAAACATTCATTCACTAGTGAGATGAGAAACTCAAGGATAGGTTAGGTTGGAGTGATAAGGACCCAAATGTTCATTACTGCATTTGATAAGACACTTTGAATGATGTGATGATCGATATATTGTGTTCTTGTTTGGTGTCTCTAGTGTATGAATATGGATCGAACCTGGATGTATGGTAATCGAATTTCGGCGACATTTCTACAAGGGGTTGATGAATTTATCAGGGTTGCATTAGAACATCAATCGCAGAATGAGTCAAAGTTAGTCTTGTGTCCATGTTGTGATTGCAATAACTCTAGAGGGTATCGTGATGTGGATCAAATTAAGGATCATTTGATTCGTCGTGGGTTTAAGAGCAACTATACTAGGTGGACATGGCATGGAGAGTTTTATGATCACGGGATGAGCTCCACTAGCTTTTGTGATGATTTGAATGTTGATCAGATTGATGATGAGGTTGAGGTTGATATCGAAAAAGGAGAGGATAATAATGATAATGATAGGGTAGATGATGAGAATGATAGGGTGGATGATGAGAATGATAGGGTAGATGAGATGTTGCACAATTTGGAGGATGAAGGAACTGATCGTCCGAATATGTATGATAATATTTTAAGTGCAGCGGACAAACCTATGTATCCGGGGTGTAAGAATTTCACTAAACTTTCTGGCATCCTTACATTGTTCAATATGAAATCGAAGCATAGTTGGACAGATAAAAGTCTAAGTGAGTTGTTCACTTTTTTACAAGAATTGCTACCTGATGGGAATGAAATTCCCAACTCTACCTATGAGGCAAAGAAATTGTTGTGTCCATTAGGTATGGAATATGAGAAGATACATGCATGTCAAAATGATTGTGTGCTGTATTGAAATGAGTACAAGGATTTGGGTGAGTGTCCAAGGTGTGGAGAGTCTCGGTACAAGACAAAGGAGGATGATGAAGGGGTGAGATAGAAAGAAACTCCGGCGAAGGTTCTTTGGTATCTTCCAATCATTCCGAGATTTAGGCGTTTATTTTCGGATGAAAATAATGCTAAATTATTAAGGTGGCATGCGGATGAGAGGAAGAAAGATGGGATGCTTAGACATCCGGCCGATTCTCCGCAATGGAGAAATATCGACCGAAAGTTTTCCAGTTTTGGTAAAGAACCTCGAAATCTTAGGCTTGGACTTTGTATGGATGGGATGAACCCATTTGACACCCTAGGTACCCAACATAGCACTTGGCCGGTTCTACTAACCATTTATAATCTGCCCCCGTGGTTATGTATGACGCGTAAGTTTATTCTGCTATCGCTTCTTATCTCGGGTCCTAAGCAACCCGGAAACGACATAGATGTGTATCTTGACCCACTCATTCAAGATCTGAAATTGTTGTGGGATGAAGGTGTTTCGATGTTCGATGCGCATGCGAAAACTGAATTCACATTACGTGCCATGATATTTTGCACGATTAATGATTTTTCGGCTTATGGGAATTTGTCTGGGTATACAGTTAAAGGAGCAAAGGCATGCCCTATTTGTGATGAGGATATGATTGATGAGCGATTACATCATTGTGGGAAGAATGTATACCGCATTATCGTACATAGCTTCCTTTAGATCATCCATTTCGTAAGAAGAAAAAAAGTTGTTCAACGGAAAAGTGGAGATGAGAGAAGCCCCGTACCTTTACGTGGAAAACGAGGTTTCTAGGCGGGTAAAGGATATTGAAACAACAGTTTGGCAAGCCCTTTAAAAGTGTCTCAAAGAACTTATACAAGAAAAGGTCTAAGTTCTGGGACCTCCCATATTGGGAATGTTTAGAAGTCAGACATTGTCTTGATCTAATGCACATTGAGAAAAATGTTTGTGATGCCATTGTCGGCACATTGTTGAATATGCCCGGGAAGACAAAGGATGGAGTTAAAGCTAGGAAAGACATGGCCGAAATGGGCGGACTGAACTAGCACCTCGGGAGCGAGGACAACGCTATTATCTTCCACCAGCCTTGCTACACTTTGTCTAAGAAGGAGAAAACGAATTTTTGTGAGTCTCCGCATAGGTTAAAGGTCCCCGCTTGGATACTCGTCAAATTTTCGAAACCTTGTCTCACCGAAGGACTTGAAACTCGTTGGTTTGAAATCTCATGATTGTCATATCTTGATGCGGCATTTATTACCGGTTGCAATACGAGGAATTTTGCCTTCCCAAGTAAGATACACGATAACAAAGCTGTGTTTCTTCTTCGAGAACTATCTCTAGCAAGGTAATTGATCCTAACACTCTAGATAACTTGCAAGCCGATGTAATAGAGACGATGCGTCGCTTTGAAATGTACTTCCCACCATCGTTCTTTGACATCATGCCTCATTTGATAATTCATCTTGTCAGAGAAATTAAACTTTGTGGGCCCGTTTGTTTGAGATATATGTGGCCTTTCGAAAGACATATGGGTACTTTAAAGGGCAAAGTGATGAATCCGAAATGACCCGAAGCAAGTATTGTCCAAAGAACAATTGCGGAGAGGAAGTATCCGAATATGTAAGTCGGTATTTAGCACGTGCACAAGCAATTGGATTGCCAAAATCTAGACATGAAGGAAGACTTGATGGTTGTGGTACCATTGGTAAAAAAATATTGTGTCTTGATGGAGAGTTGAAAAGAAAAGCGTAATATTTAGTGTTAGAAAATGCAAACAAGTTCATCCTTACTTAGATGAACACATGACTCTTCTTAGTGTTAAGTATCCATTGAAGAATAAACGTGAGTTGGGTGATTGAGCATAATCGTTCGTTCATTGATTGGTTTAAAGAACGAGTTATGAACCACATTATCGACCCAAAAAAATGAAGTATCGGATACGTTGAGATGGTTGGCATATGGGTCAAAGATGCAAGTTCTTTCCTATGAAGGGTATGACATCAATGGTTATTCATTTTACACGAAGCGGCAAGATGACAAATCCACGATGCAAAACAAGTGGTGTTACGTTGGGGGCTTTGTCATCGTAGTATACAAGTAGAAGAGATAGAACAATTGTTGAGACAATGAAGTCTTACTACGGGTTCATTGAAGAGATATTAGAACTTGACTACGTTGACTTCAAAATTCCGCTTTTCCGATGCAAGTGGGTTGATATTCGTCGTGGTTTAAAGAAGGATGAACATGGCTTTTTTACATTAGTCAATTTCAGTCGGTTAGGGCATCATGAAGATAGTTTCATATTGGCATAACAAGCAAAACAAGTTTTCTACATGGTTGACCTGTCGATTCGAAATGGTCTGTTGTCATTGAAGGAAAAAGGAGAATACTTGGAATTGATGATGTACACGATGAAGAAGAATACGATGCACAATTTAATGAACTTATTACTTCGTCGGTAGTCATTCGAAGTACATTAGGGGATGATTTGGACCCAAATTACATTCGTCAAGACCATAATGAGGGATTTTACGTTGTCAAAAAAAAACCGATTAATAGGTAATTTATGTAATATTATTGCAACTACAATTGTTTATAATCATTAATTTTATATACTTTATGCATTGTTAACAGAATTTTAAAGTATTTTATTTATGAATCTAACATGTCTTTGGTTGGTATTTGTATTTGGTTTCGGTGTAGTGATGGAAGATGAGATAATGCATGATGCATCGGATGATCGCGGCCACGTTACGATGCCGAGATTACCGATGGAGGTAGTAGGAAGAAAAGAGTGAGTAAGGCTAGAGATCCTACAAAAGGGATTCGTTCCATATCCGGGTTTCAAAGAGTACTTCGATGGGATGAGTTGATGCGTCCGATTGGGGGAGCATGTTGGTGCGTACAAGACACATTGCGGTGAAATCGAGTAGAAGCAAAGTGTCTATCTTGTACGATAGTTGGGATGATGTTCCACTAGGCCTTAAAAATAGTTTATGGGAAGATGTTAAAGTAAGTAACCCATGTATTTTAAAAGTCATTTTTTTAATTTAATTGAGATCTTGTTTATTAGTTACTAATCGTGTATTATTTTTTAAATTGAAGAGAGAGTTTGGAATACAAGAGGATGCGAGGAAGAAACGAGATGTGTTGACTACTTGTGATAAGCGGTGGAGGGATTTCAAGTCAAAATTGGTGAGTCGATGGATCACAAAAACGAGGAAGGGGCCTAACAATGATAAGCAACCATATGTGCTTTATCCTTTCATTACGGAAGAGATTTGGAAGCAATTTGTGACAAAGTGTAGCTCTGATGAGTTTAAGGTATATTATATGTACATTACAATCACATAATATGTTATAATCAATTTTTTATGTTGTGAATATTGACTATTTACTTGTTTTTATATTAGGCTATAAGTGAAAAAGCAAGAAAGTCTCAGGCTGCCAACATTCATCCTCATTTTCTGGGTCAAAAGTCATATGCAGAGATGATTCCTGTTTGGAAAAGAAAAGGGTATATCCCTTCATCATCTACAGCATCATCTGTTGACTCATCCACATCATCAGTTATTTCCTCCTTGCCGGATCGAACTTTGCCATGGCTTCTCGCGAGATCGAAAAAAGATAAGGAAGGAAATCTTTTCTTCCCTAATGAAGAAACACAAAAGATAAAAAGAGTCCATTGTAAGCATTTTTTAAATTTTATGATATTTTCTTGTCTATTTACTCGTATTCTACTAATCATATGAATTTTTTTTAATTTGACGCAGGATGATTGGAAAAGGAAAGAAAAGGAAGGAGAGTTTGTTCCAGGTCGGATGGATGATGCTCTATCACGTGCTTTGACGAGGAAAGATCGTCCCGGGCGTGTGTTAACAATTGGGCGTAGCATTGGAATTACATCCGTTTGGGGAGATCCCGATCGGAGTAAAACGCTCGAAAGGGTAGGGGAATGGATGACGAGAAGATGCAGGAGTTGGAGGCTAGAGTGAGCCAAAGAGTTAGAGAACAGACGATGCAAGAGATGAACTCGAAGATTGATGCTATAGTTCAAGAAAGGTTGATGGCTTTTGCGGCGCAATTTGGTCTTCAAGCAAGGGAAGATGCGCCTGGTCCAAGTCCTCACACTCCGTTGATCCTAGTAGGCTGTCACTCGGGGGCAATGATCCATTTGTGAACTTGCGGTATAAGTTTATTTTATATCTTCTAAGATTATGATATTATACTTTTAAAACATTTAACTAATGACATTGTGTTCTCGTTGGATGTTAAGAGTCAAGTTCCATGTCGTTTGGCATTAGCGGATGTCTCGGGGCCGATCATTGTAGCTGAGGGTACCGTTCATCCACAAGTGGGGTCATCATCACATCCTACGGCCGTGAAAGTGAGTGTTGATAATTTCTTTCCCGACTACGCAGATGCTCCAGTTCCACTACCTACGCCATACATCGTGAAACTCGGTCAGGCGAGGGTTCATTCATGGAATGGCCGAAAGAGTTGGTATTCATAGTCTCAGATAATCAGGTAACTTATGTTTAATATCTTGATTTATATACTACGTAAGCTTGATTGATATATGAAATAACCTATATACATATATAGTATGAATTAAAAAGAAGTCGAATTGAATTAGGAACATTTGCACGAGGGAGGTGTGATGAAGAAGAAGAAAAATTAGTTGGTAGTGATCTTTGCACCGATGAGTCCGCACATAGGTACATAGATCCTTTTTATTGACTTATCACCGGAGGAGATGGATGATATTGTCAAGGATATGCACCGCTTATTTTGCAACCGACCCTCGGATGAGCCTTTTAATATGCAAGTTATGAAGGGTACCGGTCTTCAACTATGATAGTGATCGGATGATCATTCTCTCGCGACAAGATGTTTTTCAATTTCTCACGGGAGCATGGCTTAATGTATCCATTTTGCAAATATTTATGATGTGAGAATTCTCAAACTCTAAACTAATTAACATTGATATTTATTTTTATTATTTCTTTTTAAGTATAAGTATTTGGAATGTAGGTATTTGGAAGAGGATTCCGAACCGAGACGGTACTATTGGTTTCATGTGTCCAAGTATGATTTCGGCGACCATGATACGCAATGAACCGGATGCCGTGATCAATTACATGGCAAGTATAATGAAAGCGAATCAAACTATGTGTTTCATCCTATGTCCGTACATTCAAAAGTATGTTAGTTAAACTAATCTTCTCTTTGTTTTATCTATATGAACTTGTAGTTATATGAACATTACATTTTGTTTCATGCCTTAGGGAACATTGGATTCTTCTTGTCATTTTGCCTATCTAAGAAAGCGGTATATATATTTGATTCGCTACGAGAGAAAGAAAATTAGCTATCAAAGTGCCGCTAAATACGTAAGTTCGTAGTTGTTATACATGTTAATTAATTTATATGTATTTTATGATATTTTAAATAATTTACAAATGTTTATAGTAATTAATTGTAACAAAATTTCTATACTTAGTGCATATACAAGTTTCACGCGCCTTGAAGGATTCAATAAAGGAACTAAATTGTCTTGGATAACGATCCCGTAAAACTCTTATGTTTTGTATTTCGTACACATTTTATAATTCTATTTAGGATTTTATTTTGATTCTAATATATATCTTAAATTTGGTGTAGTGTGCTCAACAATCGGGAGGAGCGGAATGCGGCTATTTCGTGATGAAAAACATTCTTGAAATCGTCCGCCTGCACTATGATTCAGATAACTTACCGGAGGTATATGTATGTCGTAAATTTGTTATTTATACTTATAGAATTATCAAGTATATTAACTAATTTAACATATTTCTAGGATTTTCCACCAAGTCCTCGACCATACTCCGCAACTGAAATCGACGAACTTAGAGAACTTTTTGCAAAATACTTTGTAGCGGTCGTCAAAGCTGCAAACTAACTACTTAGTATATGTATTTATAGGTTGAACAATATTTTGTTGATTGCCTGATTGCAATTGATTGCAATATTGGTGGCTTTGAGATGTACTTGGAACGAGGTTTTGGTATATATGCAAAATTCTCCCAACGATTTCTTGGGTTGTCCAAATTACAAAGGAGACTCTGCCGAATTTTCTGCTCATAAATATTAATATAATGTTCGTTTAGTCTTGAAGTTTAAGGTTTTGTATATGAAAAAACAAAAACAAAAACAAAAAAAAAAAAAGAAAAATAGGACTATTTGCGTCGCATGTTGCTCAAAGCATGCGACGCAAATGAGCTAAACCGCGTCGCACATGGAGCAACATGCGACGCAGATGGACCAAGAGTTGTGGGCTTTGGAGGCACATTGGCGTCGCATGTTGCTCCATGTGCGACGCAGATGTTCCTCCACACCCACGGCCCTTGAATCATCCGCGTCGCATGTTGCCCTATGTGCGACGCGTATATTCCTGCCATTCCTTCACACCGATTAGCATTTTGCGTCGCATGATTGTCCGACGCAGATGATGTATCCCCATCTCGCGTCGAGATGCGTGTCAAGTCGGACCCATGTCCGGCAGCAATGGCCGCCTCACATCCGACGCAAATCGTCAAATTTGTACTAGTGCCCCCGGTTGGAGAATGTGGCTACTTCCCCTTTGGATGGAAGTATTGTCCCCTAGTTGGAAAAAAGTTGATCATCTCCATGTGGAATCTCCCGATGAGGACTTATTTCATCGCTTAATGAAGATCCCTTGGAGCCAAGTCCTTTAGATGTTGAAGTTCCAAGCTCAAATGTTGATTCAACAAATGTTGAGACAATATCTTCTATTACTGGAGTGGGGCTCCAAAAGATGTTATTCCTTTAGAGGTTACACCTTTTACGGAGCAATACCGAGCTTGTGGATTACCTCGGTGTGCAAAGGTTCTTCATCAACTTCACCATCTACTTCGGGAGCGGTCCGCCTTTCTTTCCTCATGAATTCATTTTAGACTTTCTCTATATGAGTCCATGTCCTCATGATACGAGACTTCACTCTCTTGCTAACTTGGCTTCTCTTCTTTATGATGCGAGAGGGAAGCACTCATGAAGCAAGTGTGATGAAAGAGTATGATGGAGGGAAAGAGGTTAATGTGCAAACAACCATCATTGTGAGGGATCAACTTGCCTCCGTTAGCGGTGATCATTCTTCCGTGATGAGTCTTCCGAGCACATAAAACAAGAAGATAAAATCCGGGATCTCGCCACCTAACGTGACAACCCTTTTGATCGGGCTTACGCCCCGTACTCTTAAGCGCATCTTGGAATCCCCGATTTCTCAAGGTTTTGAGTATTAGATACCTTGCCTTGATTATGTCAAAGAGACTCTTCTTCTTCAACAATGTAATCTTTGAATCAAGAGTTCAATCTCCAAAGTTCTCGACTCAAAAAACTTCAGAAGAGGAAACTTCTTTGGAAGCTCAAGCCAAATCCTTCAAAAACTTACGTAAACGAATCCAAGATTCACGTGAATTCTTTTGATCGAAGTTGAAGCTTCTTTCGAGGAAAGGCAATCTCTACGGAATCGCCCGGGCCGAGATAAATAAAGAGGAGATCAACATTATCAATGAAAAGTCTTCGACTCCAAAACTTCGTAGCTTGCCCATTTGAGGCAAGAGATGTTCAAAGATATGGCTATACAACAAAAGCTTGATCCTTCGAAGGAAAAACTTTGTAATGCTTGGTCAACCATTAAATGTAATATTCCGAAAAGTTAAACTTGCCTAAATTAAATAATGATAATTAGGGTTAAATTTTCCCTTTAATTATAGGGTGTGACTAAAAATTTGTTGTTCTACACCTAAGTAAGATAAAAGATATTTAGTCTCATTAGATAATTATATGTTGTTTTAAATTACAAGAGTTACTAATAATTAGATTAAAATAATAATAAAATGGGAAGCAAAGAATAAAAAAAGAGGGAAAGAAAGGAAGAACTAATTTTTATTCATCCATCCCCATTTTCCCTTACAAAAACTCAACAATGGATTTTCAAATCAGATTCAATTTCTTTGTGCACCAAAAATCAGCCCCAACCTAAAACTCCACGTCAACCTCCATAATTTCTCCCAACTCCTTCATTTTTCTCCTTCACAAAATTCAACCATGAATTTCTAAATCAAAAATTCATTTTTCTTTTGCATCAAATTCTGTTTCAAATCAAAACTCCATGTCATCATATCTCCCAATATCTTTGATGTTTGCCAAATTCAATCAACCCAAAATTCAGCTCTTAGGAACCCCAGCCATGGCTATAAATAGCCATGTTTGCTGCATAAATCACCATTCACTCATCACTAATCCATTCACCCAAACCACCCCACAAACACCCCTGTTTTTCACACAACCTTCCACTCTCTCTCCCCTCTGTTTTCCGTTCAGGCACCGCAGCGCCGCGCGGCGCCTCCACCCCTCTGACCACTAGCGTGAGCGACCATCCGACGAGCCAACCACTTACCGAGAACCCAACTCGCACTCTCTCGCTCGTGCGCATTATTTTTCTCCTCTCTCCTCTCGCCCAATTCTTCTCTCTCCTCTGCTTGGTCTGCTCTTCCTGTGCCACTGTGCGCACCGCCAGACCACCGGCGTTACGCCACCCCACGCTGATGCCTCCACCATCGCCTCGCCGCTGCCCACCGGAGCTTCGTACTTTCTTCCCTGCTCTCTGGTTCGACACTGCTCAGTTGGAGCAGAGGTATGAGGATACCTCTATCTTCATCTATTGCTTATAAGTTTTAGTTTGGTACTTAAACCCAACATATACCATTATAAATCACTCTTATTGTCGGGCTTAGTGTTTTGGGCTGACTTTAGTAAATCAATAGATGGGGTGGACTAAATAAGATGATTAAACTTTTAAATACTGAAATATTTGGATAATGATGGACTCTTTAGTTAGTAACCTAAACATAATAAAACTCACTATATATAATCCTTGTAATTTGATTATTATGTGACTAGACTATGACTCATAAATGACTAATTAATGATTTATTATGCGATAATACTGGATTTCATATATATTTGTAACTTTAATATATCAACTAAATAATAATACAAATTAAGTACAATTTAATTGTCAAATTTATGTACGTTAAAGTAACAAACACTTATATATATACTTTAGATGACAAGAATGAAAGAGTTATATTATGAGGCCTATAAGTAAAAAGGCATGAACCATAAGACTAATGGTCACTGTTTTAAATTATTAAATGATGAATATGTTTAAAGGGACCCTATGATTAATATAATGAAGTTTTGAATTAAAGGTTAACAAAATTATAACATGTGTTGAAATTGTAAAAATACGAAATGATTACGTAAGACGTCTATACTCACAAATAATGAATTACGACTTAAGTCTTAAGTTCTTAACTAGAAAGAGTACCTATGACTTTTTATGAACCACCAAAAGACCTAAATATATAAAAACTCGTAAATACCTCCTAAAATGGACACATGATGGGAATGGATCAAGAAACTCAAAGTTTAGAATAAGATATTAATAAGTCTTTTATTAATCCCCGAATTGATTAGATTAAAAAGGAAGAGATATTACAAGCCTCCCCGGGCTTTCAAGGTTGTTAACGAGATTTCGGGTAACGCCTAATCGCTAACACCCGCACTCCCTTTCCAACTACGTTTTATGATACTTTTATATAATGTTCATGCTATGCTATTTATGGCATGCGGGATATGAAATGCTTTATTATGCAAATGATGTTTGTAAATGATTTGATACATGAGAAGTACGATGATTTGATGACGTTATGCAATGACTACGATATGATTTCCGAAAAGTACTTAAAAGAAACGAAACATGATAAATGAAAGTGAAAGACATGAATGGCAAGATGGTGTTCTTCGGGCCATGCACTTGCTATTCTCGTATTCGGCGGCAACGCCACTCTCTCGATGGGGGGACAATGTCCCTGGGTGGCACCCACATGATGGCATTCTATGCCCCTTACGCCTGTGGGATGAGTATCCTCATGGCTTTGCCTTCTAAGTTACAGATCCTACTGGCATTATATGCCACCTTCGATGGGGGATGAATATCCCCGGGTGGCTTTTGCTGCGTACGATCTATGGCATTATATGCCACCTTCAGGTGGAGGACTTATGCCCCGGTGGCTATGCCTTCGTTGCACTCGCCAAGTAACCAAAGAAATTTTTCTAATATGATAATGGATATTATTAATGAATGACAATGTAAATGACTTTAAATTCTGAGTCGAAGCATATGTTTATGAAATGGTTTTACTATATTCTCTTTCTCCCCTGTTTGCAAGTAAAAAGAATTGAAATGAATTTACGATGTTAGGAAGTTAGATGTTACGAGCTTCGGCTCATGACGTTTGTTTTTCGTTTTAGGTATGAGCAGAATTATTGCAAGAGTGTTGTTAGTAAGGAATATGTTCAAGAGGAAATCATTATTATTTGGATCGAGCATTTGCGTATTAAGTATCAAGGACTATTTAAGGCTCCCATTGTATTAGTGGGCCCATATCCCACAAAAGCTTAAGTTTCATTTCCGCTGCAAAGTATTAGTAATTGTGTTTAATTAAGCGTTAGTGAATTTTCCGGGCGTTACATTAAAAACCTTAGTTTAGTCGTTAGACAATATTGGAATGTCTAAGATGTAACATTATCATTAATGTTGTAATTTTAATGATAAACGTCGTTTGCTTGAAACAATTCCGCATGTTTTTATCGAAACACAGGATCATGTTGTTCCCATATAGATAGATGATATTTCTTTAGAAATTTGCCATTCAATGCTCTATCTCTTATATTGCCATCTATATCCTTTTGTAATACGTATGCATTTCCGAGACATTTTTCTTATGAATGATAAAGGGACCTTGCCACTTAGGTGAACATTTCCCCTAATTGTGGATCTTTGTAAGCCGCTTACGCGAAAATATTTTCCAAACCTTATCATTCTCCGGAATTCTTTAGGCACTACCTTTTGTTGTAGGCCCTAGCAACTTTTTCCTTTTGAATTTTCATTTTGGCTAAAGCCTCTTCCTTAACCTCTGGAGCATCCATGATTTCAATGTTCATTAGCTGTGAATAATCATCTCCCGATAATCCCACTTGTCGAGCTACCCTTGATGATCTTACATTCACTTCATCGGGATCACCGGAGTGTGTCCATAAACTAAGTTAAAAGGAGTAACTCCTATTGCTTCCCTTTTAGAGGTCCCGTAGGCCCATAAGGCATATAACAACAACTCATCCCATTTTCTTGGGTTATCAGTCTATGAGTTTTGAGATTCCTTTTACTATGATCTTATTGGAGCTTCGACTTGACCATTTGCTTGAGCATAGTAAGGTGTTGAATGCAACTTAGGAATCCCAAACCGATTAAGATAATCCAATAGGTCGAGATTTCTAAAGACCTGTGGCTTGATCAAAGGTGATAGTTTCCCGAATTCCAAATCTTGTAAAGATTTTTCTTCCAAGAAATTTATTACAACCCCGGGTATCGATCTTGTTGAAAGCCCGAACCTCCACCCATTTGGTGAAGTAATCATCACCACTAGGATGTATGAATGCTTCTTAGAGGATGCATGATTGATTTCTCCTATGGCATCTACCGCCCATCCTCCGAAGGGCCAAGGATTAATAATGTACTTAAGTTCTAAAGGACCGGTGCCCTACCGATAGGTCCAAACTTCGACATCTTTTGCAACCTTTAGCATAATCTATGCAATCCTTTCTCATAGTGGGCCAATAGAAACCATGCTCGTGCAACTGCTCATCTCATTTTTAGGCAATTTTTGATGAGCACCACATAGCCCTTGGTGAATTTCGCCATGAGGGGTTAGAGCTTCTCCAAAGATCCACGCATTTTAAAAAGTAATCCTTCTAGATCCTTTACGTGTAGTTCACCAAATTGTATGTAAAACTTAGTTGGCCGTTATTTTGATTTTATTTGGCACTTTTGTTCCAATTGGGTCTGGAGATAATGAACAATTTCATCTCTCCAATTCTTTTCTTCTCTTAAAATTTAAATTTTATATACTTCCAATATATTTTCTCGATATTTCTTTATCGGTTCTCGAGAGGCTCTCAGGATCTTCTTGGAGAATGATATCTTTATTTTGGAAGGTATCTCCTCTCTAGTAGGCTATTTGGGACATCCATCTGCTACTTTGCTTTCTTCTCTCCGGGAATGTGTATGAAAGTAATTCCTTAAAAATTATTTAGACAACTTATGTGCTTTCTTTCCACATTCATGTGATAAACGATGATATACTCTTGAATTCCTCATTCATTTCGACAAATGACCAACTCGGGAATCCCCATATAACTTTGCTTTCTTTGCGCCCAATTCTAACAAAGCATCTCCAATCCAATTAATAAAGCTTCATACTCGGCTCATTGTTGGTACATGGACCCTTTAAGGTTACCGATAGCTTAGTTGGGATCCCACCGGGAGATAAAATATATATCCACTCTTCGTCGTTTCTCTAGTGTTGGATCCATCGAAGAATAAGAACCATGGAAGGATGTCTTCATCAATGATTCCCGAGTCACAACAATGATGGGTTGCTAAAAAAATCAGCTAGAGCCGACCTTGACTGCCATTGTGGCACACATATGAGGTCGAATTGTAGTAAATGTAAACTCCATTTGCTTAACCTTCCTTTTATGAAAGGTTGAGATATCATATACTTTATGACATCTCGTTGGAGATATTACTTCTACCGTGAAGGCCATGAAATAATTTATGAGTTTAATTGATGCATCATATAAACACAAACACCATTTTTCTACCATGGTATACCTTTTTTTATGTATCATGTAGGATTCTACTTAGATAGAATATGGTCTCGCTTTCATGTCCTTTTTCATTTTCTTGAGTAAGAAGACTACCAATGGAATCCTCACAAGCGTACAGATGCGCTCTTAGTGGTTTTCCATTTTGCCTTGGAGGAATCAATACAGGAGGATTTGCCAAATCTTGCTTGATCCGGTCAAAGGCTTTTTGATGTTCTTCCTCCAATTTGAATTCCCGATTCATGTTTTAGTCTTAGCAAAGGTGAAAACTTTTTAGTTTTTCCAACTAAATTAGCCATGAATCTCCTAACATAATTGACTGTCCAAGGAATCTTTTGCAATTCCTTCTTATTAGAAGGTGGCTTGGTCGCCAATACGCTTGCCTTGTTCCCGTCAATTTCCATTCCATTTTTGTGAATGAGGAATCCTAAAAAGTTACTAGCTTTAACTCCAAATGCACATTTGAGTGGATTCATTTTTAGGTGATATTCTCTCATTATGGTAAATGACTTAACCAAATGCTCTTTATGTCTTAAAAAAGTCATTTGACTTTACAAGTATGTCATCCACATAGATTTCCATGATCTTACCAATCATGTCCTTAAAAATTGTGTCCATTGCTCGCTGGTATGTGGCTCCAAGCATTTTTTAATCCAAATGGCATGGCCACATATTCAAACAAGCCTAATGACTTTGGAAGATCCGAAGGCTATTTTATTACGTCTTCATGTGCAATCCTTAACTGGTGATATCCTCGCATACCCATCCATAGAAGATATATATTCATATCTTGATGCTTGCATCTATTAGGAGATCGCCCAACGGCATGGGGTATTGATCTTTAGGTGTAGCTTCATTCGGATCCCTAAAGTCAATGCATTCGTATTTTGCCATTTTTTCTTAACTACTGAAACTATATTGGAGATCCAAAGATATTGGCAAGGCCTTATGAACTTTGCCTTGAGGAGTTTATTTATCTCCTCGTATAGGTTCCGTCGGGTTCAGCGCTAGTCTTCTAGGACTTTGTGCTTCAGGCTTAAATCCTTCCTTGATAGGTAGTTTATGCTCTACTATTTGCCTATCAATGCCAGGCATTTCATGGTGTTCCCATGTAAAATAGTCTTTAAATTCTTTTAGAATATTTATGATTTCTTGTTTTTCTTGGTTAGTGAGGAGCTTACTTATGTAAGTGACATGTGGCTTTTCATTGTCCCCTAAATTTATTTCCTCTAGTGGATCATGAACTTCCCCGTTTAATATCCTCACTTTTAGCCCATACTTTCTCATTCTCCTCGTCGAAGGATTTCGGTTTCATATAAAGTTGAGCAACATGCATAGAGTTTATAAGAAAATCCTCTTAGTATTTTCTAAAAACTAAATCTTTCGTAACTTGATCAACAATAGGGGGTGAACCCCTTAGCATTCTTCTCGGTTTATAATCATAATAAACTTTTAATAAGAAAAATACATCCTAACTCTACAAAACTAATGAGAGCTAAGGGTTGATAATAGTCCGGCGCCCGTTGAACATATTCATATTTTGATTGAATGTCTTGAACTTCCCGGGACGTCTCGATTCTTGAATGAGAATTTCATTGAGTCTTCTATCTCTTGGTGAGTTTGTGACTCAAGTTGTAAAGCAACAACCTTGATTTTGATAATAGAGGAACCGACTTTTAGAGAGTCCCCTCAATAAAAACGAGAATCGGAGATGTAATTAGACAAACTTCCTCATACGCTTGAACCATTTCAGTAAGTGTCAGCCATTCCACAAGATTACGCCTTAGTGGGAGTGATGATGGAATAGCATAGTTATGATGTAAACCGAGTCTCTTCCTAATATGGCATATAATTAGTACCACTTGAACTATGAAGAAACCGGTATAAGTAGTTTTGGTTCTACCCTTATCTTTAAGATAGCCATTCCTTCCACTTTTCGATAAACGGAAAAACCAATTATGTTGGTTATATTGTGCAAATCCTTCCTAGTTTTTTTCCTAGCTTTCTAAACAGTGGCATAATATTAACGGTAACTCCGGTGTCTACCAATACTTTGCCTAAGCGAACTCCCTCAAAATCAACATTTAGAAATAAAGCTTTTGTGTGCTTATTATCAACATCAACGAGACTGAAGATTTTATCTATGATTAATTTCTCTAGGTTAGCTTTTAGAGATGTCTTGTTAGGCACTTTCTTATGAGGTACATTTAAATAAGATGACAAGCTTAGAGAAAGAAGCCAACTTTTAAATTTACTTTTGCCCTCTCTTTCATTATCGACTTCATCACCCCATGATGTGGTGTTGGTGCAGGGAGTCGGTGGTCTTGACCTTTTGAACTCCGTTGGTATGACCACATTACAGCGCACATGTTTTGACCCTTTCCCATTTCTGTTTGAGCTCGTGCCATCGTGGGTCTCCATCCAACATCAAGTCCTTTGTCGACACCAATAAGATTAATCCCCGATCCAAACCCTGAATCATAATCCTCATTAAAACCATTTTACAGTTATCTCTTTCATAAGAAAAAAGTCACTTTACATAGGTCCTTGACTTACGGACTTTTATATGGAATGGCCCCGGCCCCAAATGATATCCCCGCCCCGGGCACGTTGAGCATGATAGCATTTGGGATGATATGAGTTATTTTTTCTAGAACCATTTCAAAGGGTGCTTTGTGCACTGCACGTTGAGCACATTCCATTCCTCCGAGGCCTTGATCAACTTCTATTGCTAACTTACCGCAATGGGAATTTTTGAGCGCCTCCTTATAGGTTTTAGCTCTTTCCTCGTACATTACTTGGGTTTGGAGTTGGATTGGATTTTATGACGCCTTAGCTTTGGCTAAGTTTGCCTTATATTGTTCTAGCTCCATAGCATGTTGTTCCATTTACGAGACAATCAGTCATTTGAGAGTTAATTGCCTAGTTAGGAATCCTACGAACACTTGCTTCGGACAATTACGTTGTATGTGACTCATTCATGTGCCATGCGCACGCTATCTTTACATTACCCTTCCCTCATTTGGCTATTTTTGGCATAACCAAGATTCCTTCATCGAGCAATTGTTGAAGAGCTAGTTACCTACTTGATGGCAACTTGAGATGCACACAACGAGTGTAAATGGCAGCATTATTAGCCTGTACCATACCACGAATAGTTCAAATGGTTCATCCATTCTAACTACATTCACATCTTCATCATCGAAACATGATACTGCTTATCAGACTCATCCACGGATTTTTATTTCTAAAGCAATGCATTCGAAGTATCATGAGTTACTTGCATCATGCCATTTATAGTATTTTTTTTTATAACTTCTTCAAGCAGTTCTTACTTTATGTCTCTTTACCATTTTATCTTTTGTTAGATAATAACGGAGTCAAAGATAGAATTAGCTTTCTTGGCATCAAAGAATATGTCCTCTTTTGTCGATTTCATATCCTTTAGGCGCCGAGAAATTCTTTCTTCTCTAAAAGGAGAACATTTATAGTACTCCACGAATGATTTCTACCACATCCACCTCTTGTGGAGTCTCTCCAAAGTGGAAAGGGCTCCTCATTCTGAGCAAAGAAACTTTTGGTGTCTTCTTTGCACTTTCGGCTTGTAGGTTCCTTTCTTACCTTACAACCAGTGCCCGAATTCAACAAAATCGCCAAAGGCATGACCATCAAACCTTTTCCTAGAGAAACTGAATTAATATTCCCTCTTGACCATTTTTATCTGAAACTCTCTTTCGGGAATGCTAACATGACACCTAATCTTGGCCATTTGAATCTAGATAGGTAGTCTTCCTGAGACTCCACCAACACGGTGGATTACGGCGGATCACTTCTCAAATTCACTCCTCGGCTTTCGGTCATTATAAATAATTTGTAAAATTGCACCCTGCATATCTTGCAGGGAATTGATGGAATTTGGTTGGTAAATTAGTGTACCACCAAAAAAAGCAGTCTCGGTAAGAGACATGGAGAACATTCAAAGTTTAAAGAAATCATTGTCGAAATTTGCTTCTGTTTGCGACAATTGAACCTAACTAAGTGTTCTTCGGTAGAAACTTTATCATTTTCGGAGATCGGGGTGAAGTCGGAGTATCTTAAACGTTCGAGGAAATGGGTTTGCTCTGTAATCCATTCGGGGTAAGATTTTTTGACCTGTTGCCTACGATTTCTCCTAGAGGTATCCTACTAATCTTTGGACTAGTGCCTCGACTTGTACGCAATGGAACTTTGATGCTTTCCTGGGTGTCCCGTATTCCCATACCCATTGTTTCATGATCAATGTAGACACATAATCGTGTCTCTCCCCATTTAAGGATCAATGATGAAACATACCGTGGCATTAGTTAGGCGCGACCCGGCGGAAAAGCAATCTAAGAGAACCATTCTAAAATGTGTTTCGAAATGATATTCTAAAGCCAAATTAATTGTTCATGATGATTAATTGTATTTCAAACCCCATAAAATATTTTAAATCCATTTTAAAAGCCCAATCAAATATTTATTATTTTAATAGATATTTTTCATAAATATTTTATTATCATTGATAAATAAATTGAGTTTTAATCAGTAAAATTCCATCTCAGGAATTTTAGGGATAAAAAGTATCTTCGAAAGGCAAACGCTGATGGAATATGCTCGAATATTCTAGAATATGCGCCGAATGCGGGTGGCAGCTCGGCGCCACGTGTGTCCCAGCACATTTTGCCATATCGCGTCGGGGCGAGCCAATGAGCGTCGACACGTAGATTTTGTGACTTACGCCACGAGTCTAGGTGGGCCTTAAGTCTTGTGTGAGGCATAACATACTTTATTAGCAGCGTTTACACACGTGCCTATCTACGATTGGGGTGGTGCGTGCGAGCACCCCATGTGCGCGACGCGTTGCATTGCCGCCACGTAGGCTGCGCACGGCGCATGGCGTGCGTGAGGGCGCAGGTTCCTTTTCCCTATAAATGCATTATTTTCTGAATTACAGAGACTGACTTTTAGAATTATTATTTCACGAATACAAAAACTTATGAATACCTCTACAATACACTTGAATTCTCAACATTCAAATGCTTTCAATGCGATCAATACTTTCTGCTTTGCGTTCTTGGTTTTAGCGATTGCCCGCTTGGAAGTCGTTGCGCTCCTCGATCTAAGCGCTGTAGGTATAATCTGAGGATCCTTCAATAAATTCTATTTTTATATTGAAGTTACTAACCATTTATTTCATGATGTAGATCTTTGGTATAAAATCTCTCTCTTTTGCGCATTCTAAACCTCCTTCTGTCTTTTTAACATTTTTCATACATTATTATCGCTTGCTGTGATCATTATATGCATGCCATACTTGTTGTCTGCTTTTATTGATTTTATCACCATGTTATTTTTGCTAATCCAAGACCAAAGAACCCGTTCAATATTAATTAGATTAATTTGGACAAATTGCTAGGTTCCATGTAAATTGATTGCTTAATAAATGATCACTAAATAATTCAGTCTTTTGATGTGTTCTTTAAAACCGATTTAGACTAGATCTTTTAAATTGTTGAGAAAAAATTAATATGATTATTCTTGGCATAAAATCTGTAATAAATCGATATTTGGTATGGAGTCCTTTGGATGTGGTTCATTATGACTATATTAGGTACCCTCGCGCCAGAACTTCGATCTTTTTGGTCACCTTGACCGCCCTTGAGTCGGGGCAGGAAATCTACATTGGATATTTGTCCCTATGGTTTTCCCATATCCAATTAGGTTTATGATTCTTCCTAAAAAAAATTGTTGGCGACTTCTTTCAAAATAATTTTCCAATAAAACCATTGCGATTGGGATAGTCGAGTCTAATACGCGCTCATCCCACGTGGCGAAACAAAGCTGCGCCAACAATTTGGCGACTCCTTTGAGGAAGATTTTAAAAGAATATTTTTTTGTAAATAAATCCGGTGAAACTTTAATGATTCCATTACCATTTTGCTTTTGAATAATATACGATTTTGCATGTGCATGGCTATTGTTAGAGCCAGTGCGTGTGTTTGTTTATCATACAAAGATCTCTCAACGTTGGTTTTATGGCGCTAAGCATTGTAACAAAACACATCAAGTAACGTGCGTTTGCTGTTTGTAAGGCGTTTCGTATACCAGGCATTGATGGCATTGAACATTGTGTGATCCCGAATCTGGTCTCAGTCCATTCCTTCGAGTCGATCACAATTACATTTCCTTTGTCAAGCCCATTATGCATCTCAAATCTATATGAAACCTATATGTTAATCTAATCAAACTTAGGTCCATTTAGGCCGATTCATATCTAGGTCTGGTTTGCATCTCCACGTAGGCCATATAATCAAGTCCAAATGGCCCAAGTTACTCTAAGTCGAGACCTTAGCATCCCAGTAAGTTCAAGGTATAAGCATTCCGTAAGTCTATAGGCATTGTTGACATGTCCAAGCCTACTTGCTCACCGTAAGTTCAAAGTCTAGCATTTCATAAGTCCCGAGAGGCAATTTTCGGAGTCTGGCCCGCTTAGTCTAATGTAAGTTTCGAAGTCTGAGTTGATCTGGCACGCTTGCTGACCGCGTAAGTTCAAAGTCTAGTTACCTAGCTTTTGCTTGCCTTAAGCTAAAGGTCTAGTCTCCCTTATTGTCCGGTCTTACTTAAAGTCCAGTCTACTTTCTCACCCATAAGCTCAAAGGTGTAGTCTCTCCTCATCATCACGAAACCCCCAATCCGGTCTACTTGCATAGTCCGATCCGAGGTCCGTATGCGCATTTGCCGTATAGTTAGGCCCATATACGTATCATGGGTGAAGCCCATACCAAGTCACATAACCATACCCATTCCTAATCATTTGTCATTCCCATAACCATTTCCATTTCAAAGTCATTTTCCATTTTCATTTCCCATTTTCATTCCCCATTTCCATTTCCATTTCGCATCTCATTTTCTCATTTGAAAACATTATTTCTTAAAAATCCCGAGGTCCATCCGATTTCTGTTCGGGAGCGGGTCGTGAGTTTATAACTTGGGAACGTCGATAGAGAGGCAACAAGGTCGACCTACTCCCGGGCTCGCCAAATGCATCCTAACATTTTCGGAGACGAATCCTCCCAGGCTCTTCGAGATCATCATCGGAAATGGGAGACACTAATGAACGACTTAGTGCCATTATGGCTCGACTCACCTTTGATGAACTCTCGTCTTGAGGAGCAGACAAAGAGATTAAGGCACTAGGGAGAAGCTAATTGAAGAAGAAGACGAGCGGGCGACACGCCACGACAATCCGAGACGACACGGATTTGAGGTTTGAAAAACTTCGAGCAATTGATCCGGTCGATTCTACACTCGAGAGAGTCGAGGCTCACGGCCATGACATCATTGATCCGAACTAAGGGAAAAACTCCCTAAAAGGGTAACCTTGGGTGACCTCCCAAAATTCAAGGAATTGAAGAGCCCGGATGACCACTTGAGAGCATTTTCCATCTCTATGGCTCTCAAAGGCATGAGCGAGGACCTTTGCTTATGTCTTTCCCTTTTAACCTTGGATGCACATCCATCCAAGTGGTTCGAGATCACTTGATAAGGCCAAGGTGAATGAGTGGGACTACATCGGAGGAAAAGGTTCCACAAGCAATATGTATACAATACTCGGCTTCCCATTGACGCTTCGTGAATTGGAGTTAACCCGAAACAAAACTCCACGAGGAGCTTCGTCACCTTCCTTAACGAGATGGAGGGATAAAGGCACAAATGATTAGCAGGCCATCTCGGGAGGATCAAGGTCCGGTGGTGATCCGTAACCAGACGGCGAGTATGGGGTTCATATCCAGTTCGAGCCCATAGAGTCTTTCCCGAAGCTACAAAAGGTAGGCCTGGCGATTGAGGAGGAGATACAAGCCAACAAGAATAAGGCTTCCAACAACAACAACGACTCTTTCAAGAAGAGTAACAATAACCCTTCTAGTTCCAAAAGCAATGAGGTCAATGTCATAGCTACTTAAAAGAGAGGTTATCAAAGGCCTTAAAGAACATTCACACCATTAGGCATGTCCTTAGAAGAAGCCTTCACTAGACTTCATGCAATGGGAGCACTTCACCTGTTGGCCTACTCCGGACCCTCTGCTCCCGAGAATAGATCCAAGACGTGGGATCCTAATGCCTCACAAGTACCACCAGGAATGGGCACCCAACATCCGCGTGTTGGACCTTAAAGAATCATCTGCAGGGATATGGTTGAAGACGGTAGATTGTCAGTGCACTGCACGGCAAAAGTCGACAATAGCGGCAACCCCTTGGGCAGCACCTAAATAAAGTCGGGGCTTAGTCATTTAACGCTAGTTTTTCTAGGTTGAGTCGAGAGAGTCCCTCCCCAGCTCTTTCATTTCCACTTCCGTCAAGTCCATGTCATTTAGGATTTTATTTTTAATAAGCCTTGATCTATTTATTTCTAATTAATAAAAGAATTGCATTTTCATTTCCATTTTTATTGGCCTTCCATCATTTTATTTATGCTTCCAATTCAATGATGAACCTTAAATCACCTAATGAACTTGACTAATAATAAAAAAAAAAAACTGAAAAAAAAAGAATAAAAAAGAGGACATCCTTTAGATCAGGAGTTATTCCCTTATCCCTTCCATAACCTTTCATAAGCCATCCTCATACAACCAAAGAAAAACAAAATCCCTTCAACATCAAAGCTCCACAGATATCCTTCAAGCCTTCCAATACCCTAAACCAAACATGTGTGCAAGCCTCACTACAAAAAAAAAATCATGCGAGGCAAAATAAAATAGTGAAAAAATTCAAAGTGCAAAAAAAAAAAATGAAAAAAAGCAAAAAACGCACGGGACAAAAAAGAAAAAAATGCAAAAAGAAAGAGCCAAAGGCAAAGAAATAAAAAGAGTTATCTAGGGGGCTTTGTACACAAGTTGTACCCCTCATTTAAATCCATCAATCCATCAAAACCCTTAACTTATAATCCAAATCCATGACCCTTCATTTGCTAAACCAATTCAACCTTCATATAAGCCTCAAGCCTTAAACCTTTCAACCTTTCATCAACCCTAACTCCTTTTTCAAGATATGTCCAAGCCCGCTAGGTTGAAAAGCCGAAAGGACGGCCTAAGCAAAAGTTAGGGCACAAAAACAAAAACAAAAACAAAAAAAAGAAATCAGATCCAGAACTACGAATAGTCTGATTCCGCAAGGATACGTAGGAATCCTCATCTTGAGGTCCGACCGCTAAAATAAAAGTAAATTAGTCAAGGTCTAGTGATTTGATTTTCTAGAGTTCAGGAGCATGTTCTTTCTAGATCCCGACATAGACTCGAGTCTGAACCTAGCCTCGTTAAAGCATTTTCCCACCTACATTTATTTAAGTCACAAATCAAACCTTTTATTTTTCAATCCAAGCTCTCCTTGTCCCCGAAGAACTCTCCGACAATTCCATGGTTTCTGGCGATACTTGACTTTGCCTATACCAAAGAAGAATCCCCAAAGGCAATCCCCAGTGAAAACTTTCAATGTTCAAGACATAGCAACTACACTTTAATATCAAATCAATTACAATTCAATCAAGGCTCAAGCCTAATTCATGGCAAGCTCACCCAAAGTGGGGGCTTCCTACATGTGGTGGTTCCTCTAATTCAAATCAAACTCCCGAAGAGTTGTAATCCGCGGACCTCGTTTACGGACCCCGATTATTTATCAAAAACGATTTTCGAAAATTATTCTATCTATTTCTACTCATGTTATCATTCTACACATCTTCTAGCCGTGCAAAATCCGACCTTGCACCTTTGCGGCCTTGCAAAACCCCCGACCTTGCATTGCATTTCATACATTCTAGTCTTGCATAACCCTGACCTTGCATGACGTGTCATCCCTTAGTTTTGCATAACCTTAATCCTTGCATTGCGTCACATGCATCCTTAGAGAGTCTAAGTTTGCATCATTTGCATCATTATGTGCTTTATGTGAGTTGTTTGCACCTATCTCGCTAACATCTTTTCTCGCAGTAATCGATTGCTTGTAGTTTTTGTCCCGCATACTAACTTTGTTTTGTAGAGACGTACGGTTATAGATCGGGTCTAAAGTGCAGGCGTTTAGAATTGTTCTCCGTCCCGACACGGTGTACTTTGACTATCGGCCTCCCCGAACCTCGCAAAGTGGGGATTCTCAGAGACACATAATCGTGTCTCCCCATTTAAGGATCCAATGATGAATATACCGCGGCATTAGTTGGCGCGACCCAACGGAAAAGCAATCTAAAGAACCATTCTAAAATGTGTTTCGAAATGATATTCTAAAGCCCAATTAATTGTTCATGATGATTAATTGTATTTCAAGCCCATAAAATGTTTTTAATCCATTTTAAAAGCCCAATAAAATATTTATTATTTTAATAGATATTTTTCATAAATATTTTATTATCTTTGATAAATAAATCGTATTTTCAATCCATAAAATTCCATCTCCGAATTTTAGGGATAAAAAAGTATCTTCGAAAGATGCGCAATGGAATGTGCTCGAATATTCCAAATATGCGCCGGACGCTGGGCTCGGCGCGCCACGTGCGTACAGCACATTTGCCATATCGCGTCAGGCGAGCCAATGAGCGCCTGACACATAGATTTTGTGACTCACACAGAGTCCTGCGTCAGACGCAACATACTTTTCTATCTTTTCAAAACGCGTTTACACACGTGCCTATCTCTGATTGGATTGGCTGCATCAGGCACACCAATGTGCGCCTGACACGTGGCATTGCGCCTGCCACGTAGGCCTGCGCCTGGCGCAGGGCATGCGAGAGGCGCAAGGTTCCTTTTTCCTATAAATACCCGTATTTTCCCGAATTACGGACGGCTTTCGATTATTATTTCACGAATGCAAAAACTTAGGAATACCTCTACACTACACTTCGAATTCTCAAACACTCAAACATTCAACTACTTTCAATCAATCAATACTTTCACACTGCGCTCTTGGTTTCACGATTGCTCCGCTTGAAGATCGTTGCGCTCCTCAATCTAAGCCGCATAGGTATAATCCTGAGGATCCTTGAATAAATTCTATTTTTATATTGAAGTTACTAACCATTTATTTCATGATGTAGATCTTTAATATAAAATCGCTCTACTGTACATTCTAAAACTCCTTCTGTCTTTTTATTTATTTTTCATACATTATTATCATACTTGCCTGATCATTATATGCATGCCATATGATTGTCCCGTTTATTGCTTTTATCACCCACATGTTATTTTTTCTAATTCAACACCTAAAGAACCGGTTCTAATATTAATCGATTAATTTGGACAACCCGCTAGGTTCCTTGTAAATTGATTGCCTAATAACCGATCACTAAATAATTAGTCTTTTGATGTGTTTCCTGAACCAATTTAGACTAAATATTTTTTAGGGTGTTGAAAACATTATATGATTATTCTTTGGCATAAAATCTGTAATAAATCGATATTTAGTAGAGGCCAACTTTGGGCGGATGTGGTTCATTATGACTATATTCGTACCCTCGCCCCCGAACTCAATCTTTGGTTCACTTTTGACCGTATATGGAGTCGTGGACGGGAAAATCTACATTGGATAATTTGTCCCTACGGTTTTCCCATATCCAATTAGGTTTATGATTCTTCCTAAAAAGAATTGTTGGCGACTTCTTTCAAAATAATTTTCAATAAAACCTTTACAAAGGGGTAGTCAAATCTAATACGCGCTCATCCCGCCGTAGGCTAAATAAAAACACGCCTACAATCATATGCAAGGTTAGGATTAGGATTGAAAGGTTGGTTTTGGATAACCTCCCATAGGGATCTCCCGGTTGTGCATAAAGGTAGGATTGGGCGCTCCTTGTGCCATTTGTGGTGGGAATGTATGTCCATTTGTGGCATCTCGATGATAAGCACCGCTTGCTTGAGCAAATGGAGCTTAGGGCTGACCATACCCTGGAATATTCCCATAATGAGGCGTACCAGCCATAGTTGGTTGGTTAGGAGGCATATAAGCATAAGGTGTAGAAGGAATACCAGCCATAGTTGGTTGGTTAGGATGCGTATATGCATATGGTGTACTATTGTTGTTCGCAAATGTAAGTACCTTGCCTCGGCCCTCCTTGTGATGATCCAGGTTGGTGTGTTTTGTCACCAACTTGTCCACCACCCATGGAAAGCAAAGGTTGATGATGTCCTGACGCCCGGTGCCGCCGGCTCCACGCCCGCCATTCCATTACTTCTTCTAAGATTTCCATGATTACCCTCTCCATGGCTCAAGGATATTGCCCTTGTTTCGATGCACATGGGAGGAAGTTTGTGGATCGCTTGAGATAAGTGGATCTCTAGTTTCTGATGGGAGAAATGTACCCTTGTAGGGTAACCTATTGGAGGAACGTCTGGCGCTGTGCCACAACTTCCCCTTGCTCTATTTAACGGGACCTCTTCTAAGGCCTTAACTAGTTTCTCATTTAACTGATAGTGTTTTTCGACTAGTGGTTCTAGGCGAGTAACTACTTCAGTAGCAAGAGACTTGGACATTACCGTGAAAGTTGCACTCATAGTATCATTGATATCTACAAGTATCCTATCAATTTGCCTAGAGTTAATATCTCTATTCTCCTCACTTATCCTTTGGAGGATATCCGTGAAGACTCTGGCAGACTCATGGGCTAGAGTTCTGTAGTTAGAGTCAAATTGTTGTCTCTGACTCTCTCTGGCTTCTAAATGCAAATTCTTTACTACCTCCGTGAACTTTCCATACATTTGGTGTATAAGTCCACGACTAGTACTACTTGGAGATGAGTTATCCCTTTGTGGGGTATCTCCAACTGACTCCTCATGACCATAATGAATTGGTTCACCATTGTTACCATACACCCTTGTCTCTGGAGGGATTGAAGAACTAGTTTCCATGTTGTGGAAACTTGGTTCATCCTGAGCAACTTCCTTATTCTTCTTAGAACGTGTTTCCGGCATTTTTCACAAAAACAACAATAACTGTTTTCTACAGTTAATTTGCAAAAGTATGAAGAAGAAATTTCACAATTTTGTTTATGAATCTTCTTCTCCCAATGTGGTCGCCAAAAAACTTGTTGGTGCAAAATCGCCCATTGACCTTGCACACAAGTCAATGCACATCCAATAGTTTGATATCAATGCCTTGGGAGGCTTAGTCCCGGGGGTTATCTGGCTTAATTGGATAGAACCTTGCTAACGTACTTTGTTGTAATTTAATTAATGATTAAACTACAACTGTAACACCCCCAAAATACATACACGTCTAAACTATGTTGCATCGACTTTGGGAGTGTTACCGCCGCGGTGAAACGCAAGGCTTATTGAAATTAAAACGTTAACAACTTCTTATTAGTGGAAATAAAAAGTTTACTTTAAACTACAACTCGGGAATCATCATTGACCCCTTTTATTCAAACCATTAACGACGAATAGTAGTAATTCTATAAGTTCAACAAAGACAATTAAGAGCTTATAAACCAGAAAATATTCTCCGTATGCCCAAACTCATGCAGCATCACCAGCGTACCTAATCTGCTCCCCATTGAAATATCAATGGTTCATCACAGGTCAACAAACATCACAGATAACAACCAATCGCCTATGCCGAGTACGTACATAATCGCTTAAATAATACATTAAACATAAAATGTAATAATAATAAACATCCCTAGACATGATACTACAAGAATATTACATTTCATTTTTATAGTTTAATCGGCATCGAACGGGCACCGTCATCTTTCTAGAATCATACGGGCTACTTAATCCTTAATAGACAACGTGGTCTATTAGATGGAATGTAAATACGGTTGCGTTCCGTTCCACATCCATCACCTTAGTATGCATACCCCCAAGATCGTACTGAACCTTCCGCCTACTTGAGTTATCAAAATTTATAAGGACACTACTATCGTCACAGTAGGCCTACGTAGGAGTGTAGAACAAGTCCCACACTCCCCCATTGTTCATTACTTGTAGGGAATCTGACTACAAGTTTATTGCCAATAATCCTTTTTAGCGATACTCATTCATACAACATTAAGCATATGTTTTCTATAACATCATATAAAATCCTTTACTTTAGGCAACCTCTTATAAATCCTTGCTATAATTATTAATCATAGCATTCCAATCCAACATTTCATTTCATGCTTGTGATACAATAGAATTTCGCATTCCAATAACAAT
Source organism: Beta corolliflora (assembly GCA_947648045.1). Classification (NCBI taxonomy): domain Eukaryota; kingdom Viridiplantae; phylum Streptophyta; class Magnoliopsida; order Caryophyllales; family Amaranthaceae; genus Beta; species Beta corolliflora. Next base: position 25,462 of record CANSZD010000519.1, on the reverse strand, counting down.
TCATTCTATTTTACAAGTCATACAACCATGAAATACATATAGATTTCCAATTGATTTCATGTTATCAAACAATCTCAACAACCATAATCAACCACGGCTCCTATCATGATTCTAGGTTCCAATATGACAATCATAACATATACATGATACTAATATATCGAACTCGAACTAGTACGCGTACGTACCTTGTAACCTAGAATTTTCGCCGACTACTTAAAACGTTCCGCTTATGAAATTGGGACCTAATCGAATAATAGAAATATTTCGGTGCTAAGTCCTTGATATTATTAAAATAAAAATCAGCTTAACTAACTATGTAAACTTAGTGTTTCGAATAATAATATAAACGTTCTTGTTGGTTAAACTTTCTTTTCATAAACTCTATTGAAACTAACAAATTTAGGACTTAATAAGTGTTTGCAAATCTGATATCCTTCAACTTATTTTATACTTGTTCATAACAACAAAAACCTAAACTAGTATATGTAAGTATTATAAAATCAGAATTAAGAAATACTATCATCATAATACCTATTAATACAATTATAAATCTGATTTCTTTTAACTTTTACTATGTTTTATTTATAATACAAACTTAATCTAAAATATATAAGAACTAATGAAATCAGATTTTGCACTTAAATTAAAGTAGGAAGGAAAAGAAATATATATATTTTATTATTACCGAAGTGAAAACCACCGGTGATTCGATGCCGGAATTCCAAGCAAAGAAACACCACCACGCACCACGACTCTCGCACGCACACGGCGCGGAGCCTCGAGCCCACGCACCACGACCCTCGGCCGCACCTCGAGCCCACGCACGCACAAGACGCACAACACGCATCGATTTCGCACGCCCCGCACCGTGACTTCGCACTTGACGCACCCTCGCAGCCTCGCACTCTCACTCGACTCGCACAACCTCGACGTAAAGCGCGACCTCGCACCGCACACCCTCGACTCACACACACTACCGTCGATGATGCGCACGGGCCACGCCTCAGGCCAACTCGAAGGTCGACAAGAACAAAGGAGAGACTCGAGGAAAGAAGAAAGAACGTAGGAGGAGGAGAGAGAAAGTTCTTGGGGTGATTAAAACGGCTGATAATGTAAAAGTTAGGGTTTTAATTTTTTTTTTTTCTCTCTCTCTCTTATTTATAGCATGGGAAACCTATGTTTGCTAGGATTTGTTTCCAAATCAAATTCCTATTTCTTATTTTATTTATTTGGAAAATAAAATAAAACCGAATTATAATATAATTAGGTACGAAGGTAGGTTGTGTAGTTAAATTATAACCGTAGGCTTACCAAAATTATATTTTTCTCAGTAAATAATATTAAAAATACTCTCACTTTATTTTTTATATTTTCTTATTTATAAAAGAATAACTCCTAAAAATACGGAGTATTACATGCTTCCCCTTAAAGGAAGTTTCGTCCCGAAACTTTGGGGTAGCCAGCCTTAACGACGATCTTTTGCACTTCTAAGTCCCAATATTTCACAAGCTTCATCTAGTTTTCGCAAGACACATAAGCAATAATACACATAAATAACATACTTAGCACACTTTAGCACACTTTTGGGTGGAAGCACGAAATTCTATCGCATTCTTCCCCCCTTAAAAGAAAAGTTACGTCCCCGTAACTCACCTACCTCTTGAAAAAGCTCAGGGTACTTCCGACGCATCGTATCTTCTGCTTCCCATGTGGCTTCTTCAGTATTCTGATTTTTCCACAACACCTTCACAATTTTGACGTCCTTATTTCTCGTACTACGCACTTTGTGGTCTAGGATCTTGATGGGTTTCTCCTCATAGGACAAGGTTTCGTCTAACTCGACGTTTTGTGTTCTAGGACATGCGACTCGTCAGTACGTATTTCGGAGTTGGGATACGTGAAACACGTTGTGGACCCTTCCTAACTCGTTTGGCAATTCTAAGCGATAAGCCACTTTGCCTATTCGCGCCAAAATCTCATATGGTCCTATGAACTTAGGGCTTAGTTTCCCTTTCTTCCCAGATCGCATCACTCCTTTCATTGGAGACATCTTAAGCAACACTTTTTCACCAACTTCATAATTCTCTTCCCTTCGCTTCTGATCCGCATAGGACTTCTCGCCCGTCCCCGGCCCTCTAATCTTCTCTTGAATGACTCGCACTTGATCAACGCCTCTTGAATCATTTCAGACCTAACACCACAACTCCACTAATATCGTTCCAAAGACAAGGGACTACGACACTTTCTCCCATAAAACGCTTCAAATGGAGCCATCTTGATACTAGCATGATAATTGTTGCTGTATGAGAACTCTATGAGGTCCAATTGGTCTTCCCATGATCCCTGGTATTCTAAGGCACAAGTTCTTAACATGTCCTCCAAGGTCTGGATGGTTCTTTCTGTTTGACCGTCTGTAGCTGGGTGAAAGGATGTACTCATCAATAACTCACTACCAAATGCTTCCCGGACCTTTTTCCGGAAATTCGAAAGGAATCGCGAATCCCTATCAGACACTATACTCGTGGGTACTCCATGCAATCGAATGACATTCTTAATGTAGGCTTTGGCTAAGGCTTCCATACTCCACGTGTCTTTCATGGGTATGAACCTTGCAGTCTTGGTTAACCGGTCACCCATATTGTGTTATTGCCTCCCCGACTCCTAGGTAAGCCTACGACGAAGTCCATGGATATCGAATCCCACTTCCATGTTGTAATGTCTAGAGGTTGGATTTTGCCTTGAGGTCTCTTGTGTTCACTCTAACCTTCCTGCACGTCGGCATTTGGAAACAAATTCGCCACGCCCTCTTCATTCCAGGCCACCAAAACATCTTTTTGAGGTCCTTATATAACTTATCCCCCCCTGGGTGGACGGAATAGTTCGTATTGTGACCTTCACTCATTATCTTTTGCTTCAACTCCTCACATTTTTGCGGTACACACCACCGACCCTTGTAGCGTATACTCCCATCCTCATGGATTCCAAACCCTTCGCTTTCCTCCTTAAGTTTCGCTTTGACTCGCTCAAGTTTCACATCCCCAGCCGACCCTCTCTTATTTCATCTAAGAAGTTCTACCGGATGGTTAGGCACTCAATAACTTTTCCACTTCCCCTTCACGAACCACTTCAATCTAGAGTTTAGAAAATTCTTCACAAAGTTTGTCGGCAACTACCAAGGTGTTCGAAGCTATGGCTAGGACTTACTACTCAATGCATCGCAACAACGTTTGCTTTACCCTCATGGTATTGAATGTCTAAGTCATAGTCCTTAATGAGCTCTAACCACCTTGCTATCGCATATTAAGGTCTTTCCTCGGGTAAAGATGTATTTGAGGCTTTTGTGATCAAGTGAAAATTCGACAAGTCACCCCGTAAAGGTAATGTCTCCGATTTTTAAGGCAAAGACAATTGCGGCCAACTCTAGGTCATGTGTTGGGTAATTAACCTCATACGATTTCAAATGGACTGACGCATAAGCTATAACTTTCCCATTTTGCATAAGAACACAACCCAACCCATTCTTTGACGCCTCACTATAGACATCATACCCCTCATCCCCATTAGGCAAGGCTAGCACAGCGTCGAGGTTAGTCTCCCCGAGTGTTTGAAAGGCTTTCTCACTATCTTCACCCAAGCTTAAACTTGCAATCTTTCTTCATCAAGTTAGTCATGGATTTTGCTATCTTCAAAAAGTCTTTAACAAACCTCCTATAATAACCGAGCTAAAACCCAAGAAACTCCGTATATCTATGACATTCTTCGGTGTAGGCCATTCACTCACAGCCTTTTATCTTTGGCAGATCTACGACACACCCTCCTTAGAGATGAAATGACCCAAAAACGACACTTTTCTAACCAAAATTCACACTTAGAAAACTTTGCATACGCATGGTTTTCCCTAAGTGTACTGTAAAATAAGCCTCAAATGTCCCTCATGTTCCTCCTTGCTCCTTGAATAGATCAATATATCGTCCATGAACACGACTACGAATTTATCGAGGTAGGGCCGAAAAATCCTATTCATGAGGTCCATGAAAACAACAGGTGCATTGGTTAACCCAAAAGGCATGACGGTAAACTCATAGTGTCCATACCTAGTCCTGAAGGCAGTTTTAGGTATATCTTGATCGCTAATCCTTAATTGATGGTAGCCGCACCTTAAGTCTATTTTAGAGAACATCCCTGCACCTTGAAGTTGGTCAAACAAGTCATCTATCCTAGGTAATGGATATTTGTTTTTCACAGTGACATTGTTCAACTCACGGTAGTCTATACACAACCTCAAACTACCATCCTTTTTCTTGACAAATAACACAGGGGCTCCCCATGGTGACATACTAGGTCTAATGTACCATTTCTCTGATTGTTTGTCCTTTTACTGTTCTTGACTTTTCATCTCCTGGTGGTCTTGAAGTTCTTCCTTCGTTGACTTTGACTTATGTTGACTTCGCCCGATGGGCTTTGTGCTTTTGTTGGGCCCTTATATTAAAGCATGATTAAACCTTTTGAGGTCCAATTCAATGTACCATAATAAATGTTACTTGACATCTAAAAATGGTGGTAACATACTCTAAAGCTTAATTCAATCCATATCGATTTGCTTGGATTGATTTGCTCTTTTGGATTGATTTTTGTTTAATTCAAATCGGTCTTTGGAATTTGGGCATTTGGATCTGCATCAAGTTACCATCAATAGTCCATGAGTAGAATCTAGGCATTTTGATCTACTTAAATAAGACCGATACTTAACACCCTCTTATACCCCTAAAATTAAGTTGATCCAAAATCTTATACTATACATGATTTTGTAACTTAAAACATGTATCGCGTACATTTGAATATGTGTATTTCTAGTAGAAAAATGAGCAAGGCATTTCAAAAGATGAAGTTTAGGCATTTGGAAGGGAGCACAACAAATTAGCAAATGCGATGGCTAAAGAGGGTGGAAGAATGAAGGTTACCCCCAATATAACTAGAAAATTTCCTAATCCCCTTAACGCCTTGTTTTTTCGGGCAACTTAACCGAACTAAAACTAAATCGAACCGAAGTCGAACCGAACTAAATGAAACCAAGAAAAACTACGAGAGAAAAGTAATAACTAAACCGAATCGAAACCGTACCCAAAATAATAGTGGCCTAACTTTTTGTTTCCAATACTTTATTTTGGATTATGTAAGGCTTAAGTGCTATCTAAATTTGCTCACTTTGTTTACCAAATACACTTTTATACTTACTCTATTTTTTTTTAATCGCAACGTTTCTCTTATATAAAAGTTTCATACTAATTGCAACATTTACTTATTCTTAGTAGACCTTCTATCTCTCTCCTATCACACGAGCCTCATTTTAATTCTATCCGTATCCCTCTCATTTTCACAACGCTTTATCAAGAAATGTGCTAATGAATGATGTCCAATAATAAGGAAAAGGAGGAGGTATTAATGGATTAGGTAAGCGCACATACTTATCGATAAGAAGTTGGTTTAACCGAATAAGTATACAAAATGAAATCAAAGTTGAAAAAACTAAGTATGACTCATGCACGGCAATTATTGACATTTAAAAGTGGATAAAACTTTGGAAGAGAAAAACCTGAAGCAAAGTTTGACTTGCCTCAGATTACTTAGCCACGTATAGCAGCCGTGCTAGTTTATAACCGCGTTTTTATTTAGATTTTTACATCACGTGAAATATCAAACGAAATCAAAAAATTGGAACTTTCCTTGGAAAAGTCTTTCCTGATCACCCAACTACTTTGTTTGCCTTATTGCCTATATATACTAAAGTTTGGAGAGACAGCATAACCCATCAATATTCACATCCTTTTGACCTTTCATAGCAAAAAAGAGAGAAAGAGTATTATTACGAACAACTCCATTACCAAACACAACAACACAACAACACAACATGAGTAAGACAGAAACTCAGCAACAACAACAACAAAACATGGACAACGTTCCTCCTCCTGGTATCTTGATTTCTATCTCTTTTGATTATTAAACATTTAAAGCAAATAATTAGGGGAAGTAACACTTTGATTTTCGTTAGTTGTTTTAATGTGATTTTGAATTTGATGATTATAGGGTACCCAACTTTAAATTCTCCCCTGAAGGGAAGATGAAGAAAAAGAGTTGGTTCCGCACCAAGACGAGGGAGATAAAGGGGATTCGCTAAAGGATGGTATGTTAAAAATCACTCTTACCTTAGTTTTTATTTTCCGTGTATAAGGAGTTATAGAATATAGTATTGAGTTGATTAGTTCAATTCTAAAATCCTGCTAACCTATAATGATTAGAGGCAGTTCTAGGGTGAGCGACGGTACAAGGCCTAATATAACGTTATTAGTTATCAAAATATGTAAAAAACAAAATTGGAGTAGTGATCAAACAAAATCTTTCATGTCCTAAATTAATCTTATCCTTTATTATACAGAAGGTTTTTTGTTTAATAGAAATTTGATATTTGATTAAATAATTAATTGAAGGCCCCGTTAAGAGAATTGCACAGGAGCCCATATGGCCATATTCAGGACATAATCGAAGCCCCGGCACTGATGATGATATTAGGCTGTCGAGACTTTCCACAAGCCACAAGGCCCACAACCCTCTAAAAATTCTAATTCTAAAAGCATAATGATCAAATTTGTATGAAAGAAAATTGTGATGACTTTTGTGCATACAGAACAATTTACTAAATTACCTCAATCCAAAAAAATTGTAATTCTTCCCTTAGCCATCCAATCTAAAAGCCCCCACCAAAAAAAAATCTGTCTCATCTCGCCCTTGAACTATGAAAGAGTCTTAATTAAGATGGCATAATTGCAGAAATCATAGACATCATTACCAAAGTTCAATTGAACTCCATCTTCAATTTCGTTTAAATTAATCAATCAAATAAAGGTTTAATATATGCAGTCCTTAAGGCCAGAAATAAAGATTAGATACATTTCATTAAATACTATTATTTGAAGAAATTTATGACACAATTATGCTGTTAATTAATATAATTAATGCTTATTTGTTACTAATATTTTCATTTTTAGACTCTTCTTATTCTAATTGCGTTGTATGTTGTCACATATTGCAGTTTGGCCGGATTATGTTGTTGTTTCGTATGTGAAGAGTGCTGCTTCTAAAACGATCATGGCTTAGTCAGCTTGATGATCAATATCTATCATGTTCTCTTGTTTTGTGTATTGAATTTTATTTTTTGAATTCTTTGTAATTGATTATGAACATACTATGCTATATATATTTTTTTAAATATATATGTATGTCGTGTGATTAAAAACCATCTGTTGGTTATTCTTTAAAGATGGTACAATGTTTGTCCATTTTTTAAATTTATTGGTACAGCCTTTCTAGCCTTATGCTGCTGTTGGCTATGTGAAGAATGTTGTTATTGTATTCTCCTCTATCCAATAAAGCTTCAATTTTTTTTTTCAGTTAGATTAGTGACCAATGCAAATTCTACTTTTATTTATGTTTATTCTTGTTGGTTGAGTTGGTGTTTTGTGAATAGTTATGGTGAAAACTTCCACCTTCTCATAAAGTATTCTTCATTAACATATAAAATTAAGAAAATGACACGCGAAAGGAGATAAAGAGTGATTATTAAAGATAATCTTGACCTATATAAACGTTGATGAAGACGCAAGAAAACCAAAGTTATGAATCCTTTTTTATAATGGTGCGCATAAATAATTCTAAGCCTTCATATACTTCTATTGTGATATACTGATATATGACAAAATAGATTGAAGGAAAAGTATAAAAATTATTATTAACCTGTGGATATTTATAAGAGACATCATATAAAACCCAACTTAAGTAGGAACCCAAAAAACATATCCTAAACTAAATATAATCTAAGCAAATATTATCTCTAAACAAACACTTCAGATATGTTCAGATAAACACTCTAGATAGATAGATTTTAGAAATACTCCTAAATCTATCCCAACAGCCTCCCGCAATCGCAACGACGATGAATACGAACAAAAAATAAGTAAAATCAAATTAAAGAGATATATGGATGGGAACGCCATTATTTTCGAACCCGCCAACAATTTTTCTTTCTTCGATGAGAACGCCAATCTCTTTTGAACTCAACAAATATTTTAACAAACGAAAACGTTATTTTCGTCGAACCCAGAACAATTCCGGGAAGATAATAAGCTCATGACAAATATTTTAACAAAACGGAAACGTTATTTTTGTCGAACACGTAACAATTCTTGGAGTCACGCTCACAACAATTAGCGACTTTCTCGAAGAAAGTCGTCTCTGCAAATACCGGTTTTTCCGAGCAAAGCCGCGCTCACAACACATGAAACCCTTGTCTCATGGCACAAGCGAGAACCAAACCTTGTCTCACAATACAAGAAGAACTAATAATCCCCTGTCTTCAAGTCGAAACTTTTTGTGGAGGAATTTTTATGGTTAAAAACCAAGGAAATTAGGCGCTTGAAAATAAAGTCAAACACCCACCAAGCCTTGTAAGTTGTAACACGGCAGCCCGCAGCATTACTTAACTAAACAAGAGGGAAATTTTGGATGTGGACCCCATAACTTAATCAAGAATAAGTTGCAATATATAATTGAAATAGATTGTTTGATTCATCAAAAGAGTACTACCGTGGCAAATTAGTGGTAAAATATGAATAAATCTCTAGCCAGAATTTGGAAAGAGTTTCCGACACCATTAATTTAAAAAACTTTATCACAAACACGCTTTCCTTTATAAACTTCCATTACCACCCAATACCACATCCCAAGCCAGAATACAAGAATGGCATTTGCAAGAACATATTCAGATAAAATTACCATATAGAATGAATTTCCCAACTTACACTATAACATTATCATTCCCACCATTTAGACTTATTACCACACGGCCAGCAATGTGCCAAATTAATGAGGCGGAGGAAAAAAACTAAACAAGAGGGAAATTTGGATGTGATCCGATAAGGTAATCAAGAATAAGTTGCAATATATAATTGAAATTAGATGATTTGATTCACCAAAGTACTAAAATTAATGAGGCAGAGGAAGGAGAAGAAAACCATGTGTGGCAGCAAGTCCTTTTATGGCATGAAAGACAGAGACTTGGAGCAAGGCAAATTAAATAAGATGTCATCGTTGCTAGAATTCGACAACCCAAAATTCACCGAGCCAAGTTGATGTGTATTGTAGGAGAAATTACACAAAAAATCAAGATTTGCAGAAGCGAAAAAAAAATTGTGTTTTTATGATTGTCTGTGAATCCCGGGTGGGATTGATGTGTCAACCCACCGGCAGGAGATAAATTTCTTTAGACTATCTTAAGATCTAACCTACTCGATAAGATGACAAAATAGATTGGCTTGAAAACAATTATTATTAACCCAAAAATTTTATTTATAAGTACATCATATAAAAACCTAACTTAAGTAGAACTGGGAAAACATATCCCAAACTAAATATAATACTTCATTTGTTTCGTTTAAATGAAACAACGGGTGAAATGATACTATTCGTTGATCAATTTCGACTCGATTTATCGCCATTATATAAAGAAAAACATAAATCAGCAGGTGGGCTTCTTTGTTGGGATTCGTCTCGATGCATACTATCAAATTATAACTTTTTTTTACATTTTTTACGTGTGCACAACTAAAGATATTAATGATTAAAGAAGCGCGTTGGGTTAGTGAAAAAACAAACGTTTCATTTAAAAAGAACCGGAGGAAGTATTAAGAAATATTATCTCTAAACAAACACTTCTAGATATGTCTAGATAAACACTTCTAGATAGATAGATTTAGGAAATACTCTTAAATCTATCCTAACAATATATAACCAATTAACCATGAATGCATTTGGGCAGGGGCAGGGCTACGATTGTCGGGCCCGGTTTACATTCTTAAATTTGGGCCCTTGACTCATACTTAAGTTAGTATTTCTTGTCAAAAAAAAAAGTTCGTATTTAAATTTTTAATTAAAAAATTCTATAAATTGTAGAAAACATTGTCAAGTACTCTCTCCGTCCCAAAATATAATTCCTGTTTCTTTTTGCACAGTCTTCAAGACGTACCTTTGACCTACGATATATTCTATTTCGTATTAGTAAAAAATATAAAAAAATTTGATATTATGAATGTATACATTGTGGCGAATTAAACAAGCACTCCACACGAAAGTATGTTTTTTATATACACATTAGTGAGAGTATTTGGTCAAAGCTTTTTAAAGTTTTGACTCCCAAAATAAAACATGAACTATATTTTGGGACGGATGAAAGATTTAGCTAGAAACTTTAATATTTGTTAATGGGTATTAATGGAACTTTTTTTTAGGGTATGCAAATAACGAGACTTTGATGTGTGGAATTTAGAGAAAAAAATTGATGAGATGATATTTGGAATTTCAAAGGATTTGGGTTTTGGAATTTGGAAGAAGGGAGAATGGATTTGGAGAAGGAGAAAAGAGTATTTGAGACTTCAAAGAGCATTGAAAGTTTTGTCTCATAAAGAGCCCAACCAAGCAGAAAAAAAAATAAAATAAAGCAATTGCATCTAACTATCAAGAATAAAAATAGGATCTTTTATTAAAAATACTCCACCAAGATTCGAAAATATAGTGTTTAAAAGACACATCATCTTACCAATTTCTCCACATTGTTTATTTGTTTTTCTGTTAATATAAGAGTTGTATTAGGTTAAGTAACACAATTTTGGGATCCTATGCGTTTCACCCACCTTGCACCAACCTAGAACCGCCACCGAACTTGGGATTATCTTATTGGAACTATGAGAAATTTCAAAGATTATTGTTAATCGAGTTCATTTCCATGAAAATCAAACGTTACAATATTTCATTAATCCATCGCCTCATAGATAAGTTAATTAATAACTTACCCTCAAAAAAACTAACCTAATATACCATTTGGGGCAACCAAAAATTATCTATTGACAAACATTTGAAAAATGTGCAAATCTCAACTTGCCCTTTTCTGGTCCCATGCATATTTGTTTGTAGAGATCTTGATTTTGACTTGGGACACTACAATCCTTATCCCATCATGTCATACATAAAAAGAAAGCATTTATGAAAATGGAGGAGCGCAATCTGGATCTTACACTCGAAAATATAATGCACATCATATTTGGCTTACATGTTTGTTTCATTACACTAGTATGTTCTTTTTATCACAATCACTTGTTTTTCTACATAATTTATTTTATATACTTGCATTTCTTTTCATTGCACTTAGATGATTTATTAAAAACAACTTTATGTCTTTTTCATGATGCCTCTACATTCTTTTTCTATAGTAACATACAGATGCAATAATAGAAGAAACATGTAACTCAGAGCATGATGTATATCATTAATCATTCTCCTAAGTGTAAGATTTAAGCATAGGGCAAGGAGGGAGAATATTAGTGAGAGTACTTGAGTACATTATTATTATGTCCAATAGGAAATGGATTGACCTGGATGGACTTCAAAATCGAATCCAGTCCAAGCTTTTCGACTTGAAAAATCGAAATGTCCGATCCAAATATTTTTTGAGTCGATCAGTCAGATAATTTTTTCTTGAGTCCGAATCCAGTCCAGTCCGATTATTATACTTCCTCCGTTTATTTTACATGTTACACTTTCACTTTTCACACATGCCAATGCAAAATTTTAAGGACATATATCTCTAATTTTGTATTTGTAAAATTATAAAAAGTACACATTAAAAAATACATATTAAGACGAATCTAACAAGATCCCACATGACTATATTTTTATTCACGTATAAATCACAAACGATAATCAAAGTGAAATTTGTGAATAGTGAAAATGTCAAAATGTAACATGTAAAAAAACCGGAGGAAGTATTATTTTTTTCCCCGATCTAGATTCAATGATTTTCAATATTTTCTCATAATTGAATTTGAAAAATTGAACTCATTATATCCATTCCAGAAGATAAGTCACATATATCTTTTATATTATATATATAAATATTAAATATATATACATTATATATAAAAATATTTTTGGACTGGACTGGACTTATTGGACTCCAAAGGGATGAGTCCAGATCTAGTCCGAAAATATTTGGACTCGAAAATTTGAGTCCGAGTCCAGTCCAAAATATTCAAGTCGGTCAACACAAGTTTGGGCTGAGACGGACGACTGGACTCTCGCTTTTCGCAACCCGCTTACACCCCTAATACCAATCAAATAACATACCCAAAGTAGTACTTGGTCACTTAGTAAGACTCTTACCTTAAATCCTAAAGGTATTGAGTTCAAATCTTATCAAGTGTAGTGCTTGAGGGTAGAGATTCGCTTATCTTCCCCCCTATTTATTTGGTTGATTTAGTTTTTAACCGATATTCGTACCCTATCTATTAAATCTTGGATCCGCCACTAGGCGTAGTTGTAGATGATGGGTATGTCCATAAAATATTGGGCCAGGCTCATGGTCCAAAGCCCACCCGTAAGGAATGAGACACAAATGACGCCTAAAAAACTTGTTGACAATCTACAAAGAAAACCCCAGCGAAGAGAGAGAAAATGGGAGGTGGCGAGAAGAGAGAGAATGGGAAGAACGAATTCAGCAACTTCAAGACTGCTTCCACCGACCAAAAACTCACTGACATCCTCCTCCAAATTCGCGCTTCCAAAACCCCTGTATGTCAATCCTCTTACTTCTTTTTTTTTTACACTTCCTCCGTAACAGGAAAAACGCAACAAATGGGTATCATTTGTGAGGTATAAAATATTTATTTGTTGCGTTTTTTCTGTTACAGTGGGAGTAACTTACATTAGTTCTTTTTTTTCGAGTAATTGAGTATTTGGGTATGTAATGTTGCAGGCAGTAATCAATTATGGTGCTTCTTGGTAAGTGTTTTTTTTATGTTTTAATTTAATTTGTATTTGTTGTTGTAGTATTATAGGCTGGTGGGTTAGGTAAGCAAAATTGAGAAATCTAGGGAGTAATTATTGCTTTCAAGTTTGCTTTTATGATTAATTATTTGTGTTGAATTGTTAGTTTGTTAGACTTGCTAGTTATATTAAACTGTAGAAGATACCCTTTTCTAGGATGGTATGTTAGTACTTGAGTCTCTTTATCTTTTTTATATTCGTAGTTGGAACCTTTTTCAGACACGATACTACGATAGTAGTTGAACTGGCCAACTGGGGATATTAAAAGGAAACGGAGGGAGTATGAGAATTTTTCGTAAGAGTAATATACAAATGAAAAGTGAATGAAAGAAAGCGAATTTTTCATAAGAATGTGTAGGTAATTTACATGGCAGATTGGCGGACGTACCCATACTGGGTGCTTCCGTGCTTTGCTCTAGTTTTGTTGCTTTACTATTGTTCATTTCGTTTATCTTGAATGTTTCTGCACAAAGTGTTTATGGTTTGGTTTCATCAATGGTAAAGTTCTTCGCGATCTTATCAGGGTGATTCAGGACACTTGCTTAAATACTTGGGAGTAGTATCATAGTATGTGATGATAAATCTTTTGCAGGTGCCGAGTTTGTAATCAGATCCTTCCAGCATTTCAGCAGTTTAGCAAGGACTTTCCGAAGCTTTCGTTTGTATATGCTGATATAGATGAGTGTCCTGAGACCACTCAACATATTCGTTACACACCTACATTTCAGTTCTTCCGTGATGGTGAAAGGGTTGATGAGATGTTTGGCGCTGGTGAAGAACGGCTTCACGATCGTCTGTGGTTGCATTCTTGATGTTAGTTTACCCCTATATACTTGTCACAAGGACGAGCCCAACTGTATGATCCTACACCATGTACTACCTCCGTTACTTTTTAATAGTTATACTTTCACTTTTGACACTATTCACAAATTTCCCTTTGACTATCATTTGTGATTTATGGTTAAAAAGAAAATATAGTCATGTGGGGTCTTGTTTGATTCGTCTCGATATGTATTTTTAGACTATCGACTTTTTTATATTTTTTACAAATACAAAATTAGAGATATAAAGGTTCAAAGTAGTGCATCAGCATGCGTGAAAAGTGTAACTATTAAGAAGGATCAGAGGTAGTATTAGCTAAAACCAACTTTGTTTAAAAATTTGAGAAGCATGTAAATGTAGCTGGATATATTTGAATCGATGGATTGTTGACTGAACTCTTCTCCCAGTTATATGATCGAGACTGATTGATGAAATTCAAGTCATATAGTTGTGATATAATCTCTAACAGACTCTTCCGAGATAGGAACCTTAAAGATTTACAATGCCGCATTGTTTGATTGTTTCTGATAAGAAACTTCAATGATGAAAAAGAAGAGGCATTCACTACCTCACTAGAACTTTTATTGTATAAAGATTATGAAATGACTATTACATTCACATGTTAAAAACCCATCAACTACCTTACTATTTTGTATATGTTCAAAAAGCAAGAAAAACCACTCGATGAACATTGAGAACTTTAATATCAAAAAAATTCACATGAAACGAACCCAAACAACATGATTGGTGTATGCTTAATGCTTCATGCGGTTTCTGATAAAGGGAATAGCTTCTCGATCATATTGTTCGACAGGATCGTGTTTGGATCCAACTCTTTTCGTGCTTTGACGTATGCATCCACCGGAAAGCGCTTCTTTAACCTTGCTTGCAAATCTGTGCGCTCGTCCTTGTCCTTGGGAATCTGAGAATCAAACATGTCAGCATAAGAAATGCTTCAGTAAACCTCTTATGGATCATGAGAATGAGTAGTGTGCACCAAGTACCTCAATCTTTGCCCAATGCTCATAAGCAGAGTAGATATCCCACAACCGCGTTTGTGTCAGAAATCTGTAGTGGAAGAATTTCTCCGTTATCTCCTTCCTTTGGCGAGGATCCATAGTTGGAAGGTACATTATGATACCAACCTGAAAAAGAGGTCAAAGATGTAAAATTCCCAAACTTATTCTGCATGCTTGGTAGATAATAAAAATTAATCTACCCATCTCAACCTATTTGCTACGAACACTTTTTGCACAATTTTTCGAAAAAGTGAGAGTAGAGAAAGTATTGAATGAGTGGTTGTGGGGCTCAACTATAGAGAATAGAAAAATACTAAGGGGTCGTTTGGTTGCCATGAGGGTAAGGGAATGGAATCAAGAAAGGGGTGGGGCAGAAAGGAAAGCAAAACCCTTAGATTTAAAATGTTGTTTGGTTGGAATATTTTTATTTCTCTTTCTTCCTCTTTTTACATCCTTCCACCATCCTCCCTCTCTTGTTGTGCCCCGCCGGAACTCCACGCCCGGTACCCGGTGCGCCGAGATTGCACCCCTCCCCCTCCCCTTCCCACCGCGCTGTCGCCCCTTCCCCCTTCCCTCCCCTCCCCGCAGTCCCCCCTCCCCTTTCGCGGTCCTGTCACTCCCTCCACCTCCACTTCTCTATGCCGTCGCGTCCCTCCCCCCCCCTTCCAGATTTGTCGTTCTCTTCCCCCTTCCTTTCCCGCCGCTGCCGTTTTTTTCCCCCTCCCTTTCTCTCTGTTCTTCCATTTTTTTTCTAGGGTTTGTGGGTGGTTTAGATGGTGGATGGTGGTGGCGGTTTCTCAGTAGTTGGGTGGGCGATTATTGGTGGTTAGTGGCGTGGTTGGGGTGTTGGGGTGGAGGAGTCACGTGGTGATTGGTGGTCGGTTCAAGTCCTGGTGGTTGGGTGGGCAGGTGGTGCTGGTTGGGTGGTCAGGTGGTGGTTGAGTGGCGGTGCTAGTGGTTGGGTGGTTTGGTCAAGTGGTGGTTGGTGGTCAAGGTCCTCAAGGAGGTGGTCAATGATGACTCAAAGAAAGGGAATGTGAAACCTTGGAAGGTGGGGGGAATGAGAGTAGAGGACTTCAGGGGGTAAGGAGAAGGTAAAGGGAATCATTAAACTGATCAAACAAACAACAAGGGAATCAAAGTAATTACCCTTTCCAAAAGACCCCCAACCAAACGCCCCCTAAAAATCGTATGTAGCAAATAAATTGGACAATGCAAAAAGAAAATTGAGGCAAATAATCTCTGACTGAGCGTAGTAGTAATGGTGGCAAACTTATAGGTTTATTTGTGAAGAAAATCTCATCCTAACGTGTAAGTTCATCTTAATTTTGTTTATCCACCAATACATCTTTTTCTTCATACAATTTTATTACCACTTTATATCGAGTGATTAATGAAAGTTTGTGAACAAAAACATATGTACCGTGATGAAGTTAAATTACCATGGTCCATGGGCATTAGCATTAGACTTTCTCCAAATAATTGCAGATGAATTCATTACTATTACCACCATTTATTATTGGCTACCAAACAGTCTGTTAGAATACGAAATATGATACGTCACGAAATGATTGAAATTCTATTAAACAAAAAAAAGTGACCAGAAAACATAAAAAAAACGAAAACAAAGCCAGAGAGGTTACCCAAGAGAATATATCATCATCTGATGAGCTTGATGCTGGACTCATAGGACTCTTACTCCGAGCAGTCCATCGTTGCTCAATGGGAGCAGGTGCCGGAATTCTTTCCTTCTCTATCAGTTGCTTCAATTTCTCTACGTACTCAAGGTCCTTCATGGTAAGCTTTGCTAAGGTTCCAGCTGGGAAACACGTCTCTGAGACCCACTGTTGACCTCCACAATCAAACCCTAAGATTTCATCACTCCACCCCACTCTATATCCCTCTGACTTTGTCCAGAATTCAGCTTCAGCTTGATTCACATTGATGACATGGTCAGTATTCAGAGGATCTAAAGCAAGAAGTTTGTCTCTTAGCTCTGTAAATGAAAGCTCGTTTACGTCTGGTTCATTCTCTGCGGGAGATACTCTACAGAAAGCATGGTAGCTGTCATATTGCTGAAATGCAAGTTTCTCTTACCAAAAGAAGTAGAAGTCCATGCATATGAAAGACCAGTTTGAGCCGAAGCAAACTATAAAGAGTAATCAGAACTCAATAGCTGCAAATGTTTGAAAGATATCTAACCCAAAGGAAACATCTAAGAATAGGTTTATAAGCAGAAACTGCAAAGACAGAGTACGTGCAGTTTATTGAATTTGTCTTTACAGAAATGTATAATAATTGGCTTCGTGTACCATATAGCAAACAAAAGAGGCATATGTCATGGCAACCTAGATATCATCAAACAAGTCGCTTATGATAGTTTATAAGCAGAGAAAAGACTTAAAAGGCAAGACTGCTGACCTGCAAAATCAGAGCTACACAATGCAGGAAAATAATGTTACCTATACTTCTCCAATGAATTCTTGTACAGATCACGTAACTGCTGAAGCGCTTCATCTTTAGTATATTTAGGTTTAAAGTTCTTTGGACGTCTCCATTTTGATACAGGATTGCATGTCACAACCACAACAGAATCCGTGTATGGGATATACAAGTACTTTACATGCTTATTTTCAGAGAGTAGTTTCCTGCAAAGGGAACCAGATACTTGTTTAGTTCTGGTGGCAAACCTTCTATAATTCACTATTAGTTCTACAGTACATTGTAGATACATAGATCATGTAACTTTCAACCAACAGAATATTGCATAAGATATGGATATAATAAGTACATAATCTTTTCTATAGTTTACACCTACAGTCAAAGAGAAAACTGAAATGAAGAAAGGGGTGAAACCAGCTTCACTGCAGCTCATAGGTGTAACCTTGTGTCTGCATAGTGTCACATCATATCTGTATTACCCATATAAAGCTTTGATTAGTGCAAAGAAGCTTTTATTTCCCAGGAATGCCCCTTCCTAATATGCCATGACTAATTGAGAACATCATCCCAGACAAAACCATCATCTGGAGCTCTTACCAGAGGGTTTTACTACACTGGCCCCTACAACTTATTTATTGTAACTAGTCAATGAATGCCTTTCCAATTAGTTTGTCATTACAGCCAAACATTTTGCAAGAACTAAGGTTATGGAACAATACAGTATGGTAGAGATTAAAAAATCTATAAACAATATAACATGTGAAATGATTGAGAAGCGGTTTCACAGTAGTGACAGCCTTAAACCCACCTTCCCCTGGCATTCAAAAAAAATTCTAGTTGAAGATACAAAAGAAACTTATAAACAATACTTCATTGCCCATTCCCCCACCCCTCTGGAAAAAGAAAAAGAAGGCGAAAAGTAAAAGAGAGGGAGCGAGAAAAGATTCATTACAAATGAAGTCTATAAAGAAATTGATCAAAGACTTTTCTTTCACGGTGTAAATGCGGAATTTTTTTACCAAAAATCATCAAATAATCTAAGAAGATAAAGAAATTACTTGTGGTTCTTCTTTATCTCATCCATATTAGAGATGTAAGTGTGCTCCACAAGCTCCTGCCTATCAACACACTGAAGGGTGACCTCAGCTACCACTCCAAGTCCTCCAAGACCAACACGAGCGAGATAAAACAGCTCCGGATCTTTCTCTTTGGAGAGTTCTATAGTTCCCTTGGCAGGGGTAACCAATTTCATGGAAATAACTTGCTCATCAATGGAAGGCAATCTTGCACCAGTCCCGTGTGCACCAACCTACACCGCTTTGGTGTTAGAAAAAAAAAGCTACTTGGTAGAAAAAAGATACTTGGTAGAATAAAAGCTTACACCACATCATACGTAATCTTCTAAGACACTCAGTAAAGAACTAGAACATCTAATATACCAACAGTTTACAATCAAACATCCCAATATTAATACCCCCTCCCCCCCGGCCCCCCTCAAATTCCAAAATAATATGTCTGTCTGCAAACCTGAAAAGAGATCAATTCTTTGCCTTGCTTTTCAAGAGGACAGAATATGAGTCTCCTCCTATATTCCTTACCCCTAAGAACCTCTCATTAAGAAGCAACCATATTGAGCAAGAACAAAGACATCGGCAAAATGAAGTACATAGACACATATCACACCATGAGACAAAAGAAATGTACTTTAGTAAAATCTTACTGCCTCTTTCCTGCCAAAAGTGCCATAGTTTCTAATCAAATTTGTCTCCTCCAATGGTTTACCATCCTCAATACATTCATATTCACCCAATCGCCTTTTCTTACTCCCATCATACAAATACACTATTGATTAAATCTATCACAACTTCGGTAGCATCGATAGCATATACAATGGTACATACTCATCGATATGTGAGAGGTCTGCTAGGTATAAAGTCATTGCTAAATAGAAAACACATAGATTGAATGCTGTTTACACAGGCACTCACTTTCAAAAATTAATTAATGGACTTAATTACCATATGATCATGCAGTTATCAAACACAAATGAACTACAGAACGAAGTTCTTGTTACGTCACATTCTAATTAGATTGAACAAATACTAGAAGTATACTTAACAATCCTAAAATCACAATAGTTTCTTGATACGTGTCCAAGTTTCCGACTCTTCTATTTTATGAAAAAGTTCCTCCATTTCAGCACAAAATGAAGTATTCAAGTATTCATACTCATGTCCAAAGTGTCGAGGATCATACACGGGTACTTGAGTAATGAAGAGTCTGAGTAACATAGCGCAAAACAACTCAAAATCATGCAAATTTAAACATTCAATTCTGCCTATCTCAAAGATTAAAACAAAAACCCAGAAAAACTAATAAAAAAAAACCTGAAGAATGCCCCCAATTTGCTGCTCTCTAATAGAAGCAAAATTCTGCAAAGTAAGCCCAAACTCCTTAATCTGATCAACAAGTTGCTGAACTCTAATCCCAGCTTCAACTCTAACAATCTTCTTCTCCTTATCAACCTCCAAAACCTTATCCAACAAGCCCAAATTAACCATCCCAGCCCGAGAAAGCCCAACACCATTAGGAGAAAGCCCAGACCCAACGGGCCGAATCTTGATACCCTTTTGATGGGCCTCATTAACAAGACGCTCAAGTTCGGGTAATGATTCGGGTTGAAAGTAATTGCGGGTATGGACTTCATGGGTCCCACTCCAATTAGAGATGGTGTGAAGATCTTCAGGAAGTGGGGCGTATTTGAAGAGTTGGGCTTTTTTGTGTTTTGCGTTTTCTGGGAGAGGGAAAGAGTAGTATGTTCCTGCGCCACAACTTAAGAGGAGGAGGAAGTAGCCGATGTATTTGCGGGTTTCAGATGAGGGTGGGTCAGAGGAGAGAGAAGAGAATTGACGAGGGTTTAAGAAGGGGTTTTGAGGGTTTGGAGTTTGGTGGTAATGGTGGTGGAGGAGAGAGATTGAGCGTCGGAAATGGGTTGCGCGGTACATTGTGGTGGTGGTGGTGGTGGTGGTGGTGGAGAAAGTAGTGATTTTGATTGTAGTGAATAGTGGTGGTCTACTACTACTGTTTTGAACGGATAAATAAAGCGTTATTGTTTTAGAGTCTGGGCCGGTTCAGGGTAAGTAGGTGTTGTGTTAGCTGTTAGTTACTGACTAGTTCTCGATTATGTCGTCATGAAAATTGTCATATCGGATATTTAGATATTTGAGGAGCCTTTTGATAAACTTCGCTCTAAACTAAAAAGTCTACATTACGAGCATCTATTAGTTCATCCTCGAGATTAATGGAGTAAAATATATATATTGTATTTTTTAGATATTTGTTTATCTCGGAAATTAACAAACAACTCCTCCAAAACTTCTAGCAAGCTACTATTGGATGATGATGTGAATTTTTTTGACATAGGTGGATACTATCAATTCAATATTAGTTCATTATTAAAAATGTATTTTGATTAATAAAAATGAATTTTAACGGGTAATGATACTCTAGTTTTAATCCGTAGAAAGTAGAAACAATAGCTACAAGTCTACATATGAGAAAACTAATAGTAAATCATGAAAACACAATTTTCAATCTGTAAAATTGGTCTTATTTAATAAAAATCAATATTGATCAGTGATTCAATTTTAAATAAGTGCATTATATTATAGTCAATGAATATAATTTCGGATGTGGATTATATCCCTAGAGATGCTATTGTTAGTGATGAACTCTTTGATTTTGTTGGTTGGTCTCATGTTGAAATGGATGGCTATGATATAATCAAAATACAGAATGAACTATATTTGTTATATCACCTCTACTATAGTTTTTCCATAAATTAATTTATTTTAGTTTTGAAACCTTGTTTTTGTATCAAATGCTCTTACATTTTAATACCAGCCAAATCTGTTCAATATCGATTTCGTCATATTTAGATGAGGAGTCTTTCTATATCCAAATTCTATTACATTTCCACCACAATAGATTTCAGAGCATTAAAGATGCCACGTATACGGTATAACCCCCACCCAATTACATGAAAAAGAGAGTGCTGGTATAGTGGTATCCCTTCAAACAAATAAAAGATACTTCCTCCTTAACAAAAAATAAGTGCAACAAAATGAATATTTTATACCTCACAAATAATACCCATTTCTTGCCGTTATTATATTACGGAGAAAGTAGAACTAATGCAACAAAAGTAAAGTGCAAGAAATATGAATATGTTCTTTCATCCAGATTAATGTTACGGTAACAAAACTTAATCTATAGCCTCTCTGCAAAACCCATGTTGAGATCATCGGTCATTGCAATTGATCATGCCTTGCCAATCCACAATACACGTCACAGTAACTTTTGACAAGTAAAAAAGAAGCAGATTCTTTCTATAAATGAGTTAAGAGATACAAATACAATAGCGTGTAAGCCAAAGGCAAAGCTAAAAGAGCCAAAACCATAGCGAACCAATTACACCTTATATAGTTATATTTTACAGCAAAAGGCACCTTGTAACTCTAGTTTAGATCATCTCCATGATTTTACATGGGGTATTACAATACACTTTCATTTCCAGTTTCCACAACTGCATATTCTCTAAATTTTGTGATTTGCTCTTTTTCGCCACGTCTTTGGCACGATGTGTTCACCCTCAAGATATTCGCTCCCTAGATGCCCACCTTTCTTCATAATCATAACTCCCAAGAGAGTAGGACATGGAAGGAACCTCAGTCAATTTCAATGGATCTGGTTCAATCCCATAATCAGTTAGTGGTCTGTGCTCAAGTACATCATCATGGCTTTTCACAAAATCAGGGATCTCAATTTCTCCTTTCTTAATATCATCCCAAAGGTACTGCAGGCGGCTGACATACTTGACTTTCCAATATAAGCTACAAAGAAAAAGAAAACAACTTAACTGCAGTAATACTTAAGCTAATTGACAGAATAGTATGGTATTACATTCATAAAAGAAAACAACTACACAGCATATGCTTTAAAACTACTCCAAATAACCAAATGATAGGAAATGTTTAATTACAAACAGGAAACAGTGATTTGTGATGTGAGCATAGACACTGCAAGAAGTAATGCTTAGGCCTTCAATAAAACAAGTTCTTAATAAGGTAACAATACATGTGCAAAATTTGAGACGTTCATTTCTCCCAGTTACTAGAAAAATGCTATCAACTCGAGACCTGAACAACTATTGTGGATGACTTGGCAGCCATTTTGTCCAGGGTACACAACTACACATCACGCATAGAAGCTAAACACCAAAGTAACACCATTGCTGCACAGGAATAGTGGACACATGACAATCTGGTAGCACAAAATACTGAAACAAACACATCGAACTCTTGCTTCAGACAACTTGTTACTATCTAATTCAATCTGGCCACACAAATAACATAAATGCAGCCAGAGACCCAATGCTTATGCCGGAAACCATACTCTTACGAGGCTAAAACTAGCATGTAGAAGGCATTTCAAATTAAGGGTCTATCTAGTTTTTGGGTTACAGATTTTAGAAGTCATATAACATAGGTTGTATAATGATCTTAACATTTAGTCATACTTCAACTAGTCATGTTAAACGTGAGATAATATGAAAGAAAGCACTCACTTCCCGCTCAAGAAGAACCGTCCAAGCGTCGCAAAGGCAAGCCTTGACCGTAGACCAGGGTGAAGAAAATACACGACCTGAAGCCTATCTTTAATATCAGCAGGAAGGTCCTCATAGATCCACCGCAAGATGGTTATCCCCGGGGAATTATCCTCCTTTTGTACTGTAGTATGCATGTAAAGAATGCAAAACGGTCCCTCTTGTAATTCCGTGTATATTTTGTAGAAAACATACTTTTTCAATCGTTCAGAACTAACAACCTGAGCTGAAAAAACCGTTACACAGACACCTCACATTAGAACTCGCCAAAAATCAAAGATATCCACCAATGTGATAATCAACTAATCACTTATAACCCTCCAACCTTCGCTAAACTTAGTCAAGGTGCGTTCTCTTCACCTTAAAAAAAAAAGTTTCACAGCTGATTAAGTCCAATCAAGGTTAATGAATTCATGTGATGAGAACGCATCCCCAGAGTAAACAGTAAAAGAAAAAAATTCCATCTTTACCTTACCATTCTTGCCTAATATTATTTCTTTTCAACAATTTACAGTAATAAATAAGAGCATTAAGGGTGTGTTTAATTGGTTGGAAAACATTTCTAATGGAAAGTGGTTTTTCCATGAAAACCATTTTTCAAACGAAAACTCAATTCTAGATTGATTTTCCTTTATTTAGTTGCAAGGAAAGTAACTCTCCTTTGAACCCATTTTCCTTTGTTTGTATTCGTGTCTTTCGATAGGGTGAGTGAACCAGGCGGCTCCTTCTGATTAGGAGTTCAATTGAGCGGGGCTCCAAAAATTTGGGGGCCCACCAAATTTGGTGGCAAATGGAAAGGAAAAATAAAATAAAAAATGCAGCGAGAATCCGTGCAAGAGTGAGAAGAACTTCTCATCTTCTTCAACTTCGATCTTCATCCTTCCACAATTCTCTCTCCTCTTCTTACCTAAAAATCCCAAAAAATCATGATATTATTCAATTTCCCATATTAAATTTAGTAATCACCCTCTTTTTATTCAAGAAATCATCTCATTTCAATCTTAAATTTTGCCAAAAAAAGGTCAATTTCATTACTCCTTCCATATTTCCAATTCTCTCAAGAACACCAAGATGAAGATTACTTACGGGAAGAAAAACTTGCTATTTATTTGCTGATTGATTCAACTCCTCTCAACTCGTATCCAAGAAACCGATTTCTTTTTCCATCAAAAAAAAAAATTCAAACCGTGGTTTACAAGAGAAGTTATAATACGGGAAGAACAAAGTCTTCAATTTTGGTTATGGGAGGTGAAAAATCAAAATTGGTGGGGGTAATACATTAACAAAGTCTTCAATTTTAAGGAAATTTCACTTTCTTTTATGCCATTTTCTAGTAGAGATTTAAAGCAATTCTAAAGATTTTATAACTTGAATTTAAAATTTATGTATATATAATTCTTATAATTTTGATTTTCTGCAATTCTGCCTATTTGATGGAATAATACTACCTGTTTGATTTCGATTTCATGATTTGGTTTTTTTCTGCAACTATCACTAGGTGATTTTTCTGCAATTTTGCAACTCTGCCTAGTTGATTTTCTTGCAATTCTATTATTTTTTTTTTAGTTTTGGTTTATTTATCAAGCTTGTAAGGAATGATTTATGGCACATAATAAGAATATTAATCTTTTTGAAGGGCCTCATTTTGATGGATAGCACAAGGCCTCCATATGTCATGTGAGGCGGCCCTGGAGCAGCACATAATGGCTACACTTGCCTCAATAGGGAAAGAAATTTTCCACCATTGGAATATAGACTTCCAACCCGCAAGTGAGAAAAGCAGTTTTCCTCCCAACCAAACACACTAACATCTAATTAGCTTATGATCATACAATCACTTTCATCAACTTTACGATTTACCAATAAGAGGAAAAGAACTTATATAACTGACAGAATAATCTCTGCAATTAATTTCGCAATTAAACTCTCAATATTAATTCAATTCATAAACCTAGAAAAACAACTAATCATAGGGAAAATTACCGGGAAAGAATTTTCCGACGATGCGGAAAGATACGATTGCCGGATTTATCAGAGCCTTGGGGCTAATACGGAAGAAATCACGAGTTTCGAGATCGGAAAAGTCTTCGTCGGCGAAGTAAGAGAAGGAGCACAATCGTGCCAAGTATCATCGGGTTCTCTATCTCTTTCAGAAGGATTTAGGAAGGGTTGAGCGTCGATTCCTAAATCCGACGCTAACACTAAACTGCGAAGTCGTCATCTTCTGTTGAACTCGCCTCCATTCTCAAATTTCTCTCTATCTCTTCTGATGTGTGACTGTAAGAGTGATTGGTCAAATCTCAATGTTAGAGATGATAAGCTTCCCCAAAAGCGAGAGAGGGATGAATGATGATGATTTGATTTCTCCTCGTCGCCGTGGTCTCGTGGATGATAATAGAATTAGTTAATTAGATACTTTCTCCCTTCTTTCTAGGCCTTGTTAACGGTTTCGTTCGATTCTGCATGTTTGATTTCTACCGATTTAGTTTAGATTATACCGATGCGAACTTGACGTCTTAGTTCCTGAGGTACAGCTTTTGACGTTGTTTATGACCATCTTGTATATTTTTACATATATGATGAAAAA
>CANSZD010000518.1:0-183935 GCA_947648045.1 Beta corolliflora | reverse complement strand
TAAAACTTGTTTATTATCAATTACACATTGAGATCATCATTAAAAAGGAGACTACCTGCACTGCATTTGTCTTCTCCTCACAGGTTGGTTGTAAAATAAATCGCGAATGATGACTGTCAAATTCCCATGTTTGAAAATAAGAAAGATAAGTGAGAACTTCTACCAACGGCTTGAAAGTGTCCAAAGGAAAAACTTGTGCAAGAAGACATTTGTCTACAGAGTACGGATTACAGCAATAATTGAAAAGCACATGAGAAAAACTGTACTGTGAAGAAGAATTTTGTGCAACAATTAGATCAAATTAGAGGGTTATAAAACTGTATGAGTGGCATTTTCCTTTGCGGATCTAGTTATCAAGACATAAAGTTGGAGTCTTTTGGGCCTTGATTATGTGGCAACTTACACTTAAAATTTGCTTCTGTTTTTCTTTTTTGTTTTGGGGGGTTTTGGGGGGGAGGACAGGGACAGGGAATTACATAGAGAGACAGAGAGTACAGCTGAGTATGCCAATCATGAAACATGTCCAGAAATAAGAAGAAAACAGTAGTAGAGAACACATTGTTACAAAGAACTGTAGATTACCCCAATCTTTCCATTTTGTCTCCATTGAGTTTAAGTCCTTGGACACCCAATACCCTTCCCCAAAAATAAAAGTAAAAATTCACTAAGCCCTGGCTTGTGATAAAAGAAGAAGGATAACAAATACTTTTCACAAGAGCATCCATCTAAGACAAATACTGTTGCTCAAAATTCCAGATGTAATATGCAAGTCAATTGAAGAAAGCTAAAAAAAATGTCAAATGAAAGAAAAGAAGAAAATATTTATTCACGTTAAGCTATGTGACCAGTTCTGCCTCGTGATATCGAGGCAGTAACGTGTTGTTAGGAAAAAGCACTGTGTCGACCCACAAAAAGAGAATACATTTAAAGAGACGGGTCCACTGTATCACCATAGAAGGAAGCACATTACCAGTTGTGCCGACATCTTGCCTATCATTATCAATACTGAGACAAAGACACTTGCGACCCTGAAAAATAATCCAAATGTGATTGTGACCAAGAAAATAAATGAGATGATCCCATGAATATTCAGAGTTCCAGACACTAAGAAATGGAGGATGAGACAGTAAGTCATTCTTACCTTCATAACTTTCCGATATCCATTGGGCCTCCCCTGAACTCTTGTTACAATTTCCACTAAAGAGATATCAGCAATTGAGCACAAAACTTCTCCCCGAAACCCAAAGTTTCCCACACAAGAATCTTTTTCATTAAAACGCTGAAGTTTTGATGTCGCTGCATAAAGTAACCACACATGTAATCAAGATCTCAAGGAAAAAAACAAAATCAGAGGTTAAAAATGCAATATTCCTGGGAACCTTATCTTAGATCTTAACATTCTATTGTTACTATTTGGAGGAGGGTGTAATGAGACATCTACAATTTGACCTAACACTAAAGAGTCTGCCCAAAGCTTCAACACTGACTAAGTTATCGACAAAGTCGAACAGTTAAGTTCTGCTAACACAACATAGTTTCTCTTCCTCTTCTCACTCTCTCTTCTCCACCCAGCTCAACCATCTTCCTCCACTAAACCAAGCTACCACAGCTGCTACTGTAGATATACATGACAGCAACACACACGAGCCGGAAACGTTGTCAGGCATCCATTTCCTTTCTCTCAACCTTTCCAGCACCCCCAGAATATTACGATATACTAATCTTGGCCTTAAGACCCTAAACAGCAACTCAGTCATGAGCTTAAGTTTAAAATCGCATCTGCAGCAGACCTATAATTATTGCAAAGCCTTGCAGATTCAAACTAACTCTGTTGCATAGACAATGGAATTGAATAAGATTTACCCTGATGAACTCGTAGATGCTTAAACTCGGCGTTCATATAAAGAAGCTTCAAGTATCAAATACTTGCTTAAACTTAAACATCACGATGTTAAGATTCAAACCATTACCCTTTCGGGGAAGAAGTAAAAAAGGTTAATCATATAAAGATTGTGCAAACAAATCCACTTTGATAGTACAATTAATTATTCTAACTCTAACATTGCTTCCCTAGCAGTTTTTACGAACAATAAAGAAACCAATGGAAAATTCACAACCACATGGCGATTAATTCTTCTGCCGACAGGTATAATAGAGGATGCATGGACATGTAGGAAATTTGATCATGCATATGCTTGGATGATACTCTATTCAACTATTATACGTGAAGTGGTAATTTTGGAAAAAAAAAATTGCTAAATGAAATGCCATGGTTGGATAAGTGTGATTCTTTGACTAGAAAGTGTTTGCAAAATAGATGTGCTGTGGCAGTTATTGAAATGTTAAGAAAGATCTTGTCTAAATTCATCAATTCTGAAGAATTGAGCACTACTATCCATCCACCAATCACCATTGATACAGTTGTGCCAATATTTTCCACAAGTGGTTCTGTGCAGCAAAGTTAGTGCATAAAATTCAGCAGAAGAGAGAACGGGAGTGGTCGAACAGAAAGATCAGAGAGAGTAAAAATTGTTACTTCCTTTTATTAGGTGCGTAGAAAAAAGGAATCCAATCCACACAAAAATCAAACAGGTAGCATATGGCATAGATATTAGTTCTTAAAATAGCCCGTCAAACATATTTTCCTCTGCATCAAAATTGTAATGATTTCACGTGAAGGAAAAATTGGAGACCTAGGCGGTCCAAATATTCAACCTTGCACCATGTCACGAGGTTCATGAATTAGAAATTAGAACAAATACATGTAATAGACACAACACATGAAAATGCATGGGAAGGCATGAGTTCTAAGAAAGAAAGTCCATATTACCATATCGTTCTCCCAGCAACACCAGTCCGTCCCGGCTGATACCTAATCCTGCATAGGCAACACATAACAAGCCATTTAGTGTTATGAACAACTAGCTACTCTAACTTGACACAAGTTAACAGAGAATGTTACATTACCATCATCTTCTACTTTAACATAGCCATTATTAACAGCGACAAAGACTGATACCTGAAACAATACAATGGCTGTTAAAATCCACAGATCCAATACCATATACGTGCTTAATGATAAGACTTGAGAATGATTCATCTTCTGCTTTAGCACAACCATTGTTTAACAGGATAACAGCCACAGACACTGAACCCTCAAACAAATGGATAATGGCTGATCAAACCTAGGGTAAACAATATTAGATAACATTATGTCTAGCACATAAAGAAAGTTCGCATGTAACTACTCGTGTAACAAGAGGAAAAACCTACCTTTGTTGCACCAGCATCTAGGCTGTTATATATGAGCTCTTCGACAACAGTTGTCAAGCAGCTGATGATGAACCCTGAGCGCACCATACTTTGGACAGCCTCCGACAAAGGCTTGATGGTTTCCATCAAGACTACGCCACAACTAACCAATCCCTTTGGCCATCCAAACTGTAACTTTCATTCAATTACCGAATACTCATCGAGGGAAAGAAAAACAAAAGGTGCAACTAATATATTCTTTGACCACAAATTATCACCTTTATAAAGATTAAAAAAATCATGTGGGTTCTTGTTAGTTGTTAGATTTACCTCAATATTAGTATATAATTGAATATATTAATGATCAAAGTAGTACATTGAAGACCATGAAACTGCAAGTATTGCATGAATTATAAAGCGGATGTAATAGTATGTCACTTTAAGCAATACTACACCAATATAAAGCTGAATTATTTCATCTTCTAACACCCTTTTGAGTTTTAAAAAAAAAATCCTTTTTAGATCAAATAACCAATCTTATAGTTTCAACAAATTATATCCAGCTGTCTAAACTTCATTCTTTTCCTTCAACCCTTGTCATTTCTTTACTTATTTATCTTAAACTACCCCCTTTTTTCTCTTTCTTTTGGTGACAATGCTATTTTTAACACAAAAAATCATCATTCCCAGGAAAAACCATATAAGATAATTTATTGGGTCACGAAAATTTCTGACATTTCAACCTCAAAAACACCATACAAGCAGCAAAAGGGGGTTTCAGTGGGTTCAAGTGAACCCCCACAATCTGGATTTTAGTTTTTTTGAGGTTTCGTACTAGTGAATATAATTAAAATATTCTAACTCGTATATTCAATGGTAAACTACAAAAAATAAAATCTTAAAACTTGATATATAGTAAAATGAGTGCTTAACAAACCTTCAAATTTATGGAATCGTCGAAAAGATACTTCAATTTCTTTCCTCGAAAAGTAACTTGAATTGATGCTGGAAATTGGAAATCAAACTTTTTAGGTAAAAAAAGAAAACTGGAATTAGTGGATGAAGATGAATGTAGAGTTGTAGACTGTAATCGGATGGAATGTCCCTTGTAATCGCAGGCAAGGGTTAGCGCGAATTCCACCGATTGCAATTTGAATTTGGAGGGTTGGTTACGAACTTTTTCTGTAGTAGTAATAGTTAATAGTTAATACTGAGGTGGCCAATGGGCGGTTTGGCCGGGCTGGGCCGCGGGCTGAAGCAGGCTGGGTGGCTCATCATGGCCCGGGACCGGACCATGAGTTCTGTGGACTGGTCTAGTGGGCCAGTTTGCTCGGCTCACGTCGGCCTGGTCTAGGCTTTCGCGGTTCATTGATCGGGTTTAGCGGGCCATGAGTTTGATGGGCTGAGCCGAGACGGGATAGTGTTTTTTAATAAAATAAAATTATTTAAACAAATTAATTAAGCATGAGTCAATGAGTAGTGTTTATGATATATTAATATATAGCATTTATTGTATAATTTTGGCCTTAATAATTTTTGTTATCATAGTATTAAATAATATACACTTGGAAAGTAATTTAAATAAATAATGAGTAGAAATTTTCATGATTAATAATATTTATCTTTATTACATCTTACCCATTACAATCTAAACTTTCATAGTATTTTAAATAAAAACATATAGAAATAATAACGGTTTCGCGGGCTGGACTGGGTTGGGCTGGGCGGTTTTGCTAGTGGGCTTTCATGGGTTGGGCCAAAAAATATGCTCGTGGTCCATCCAACAATTTCACGGATTTCACGGTTCAGGACCGGGCTATTCACGGACTTAGCCCGCATGACCCACAAGGCGAGCTGGACTGGGTGGGCTGGATTGGCCCGCATCGTTGGCCACCTTTACGGAAGTAAGTTATTAGTTTTAGTATGTCGATCATCTTAAGTAATTTACAAAATCAAATTAATGTTTTATCCTCAAAATAGTTGATATATGAATTATTGTAATACATATAATGATTAAATATTAATCGAGCAGCTCACGAGTTTATGGAGTTGACAAATTATATATATATATAGTTTTTAGGTGTATTTTGGTTGCATTTTAGAGCATTTAGATTCACATTTAGGTTCATTATTGCATCATATTCTTAAGTTCTGCTATTCTACTCGACTACTCCTATTTGGTATGTTTTCGTGTATTTGATGAATTTCAGGTATTGAGAACGTATTTGGAGTATGATTAGCCAAACTTGAGGATTATAAGCATTTGGAAAAGGGTGCATTACATAAGGATCATCATGGATATCTCATAGTACGAGTTTGAAAGAAAACAAAGCGGAAAATCATTAGAAGAAATGTGGAAAAGGAGTCACGTCTACTCTTCTGACCATATCTTTTTATGTACTTCCTAGAATTGAATAATTTCAGCATATTTGGAAAATAGACTTAAAGAGCTTTCCAAAGATAGGTGGAACCCCCAAGGAGACTTCACAGTCGAAGTTATGCGCTTTACGAAGTTGGGACTTTTTACGCTGGGAATGCGTCATCGTACACTCAACATATCGAGTCATAGATCGAGAGATAGTACTCTTTAGAGGCTTACCTACAATTAGCAAATCTGATTATGTTGAGCGACCGTACTAGCATATGTTGATTTGAGAGCGTTAAGGCCCGACCGTAGGATTAACATGTGCTCTAGATATCTGATTAATTGAATCATTGATGATATTTTGATAGATTATAGTTATGAACATGGTGAACCATTGTCCTAGATCCATTTTAGCTTGATTTTCGTAGTTTGATTAGTTTAGAACTTTAATTCATTATTCCTGATCTTGTTTTGTTTCTCCATGCATTAGAAGCTAGATTAAAACAACCATCTCTATGTGGATTCGACCCTACTTACCCTACTACATTGTTAGAAGGTTTTGCAGGAATTATTTTTGACAGGTGTACGACAGCCTATCAAATTTTGGCGCCGTTACCGGGGAAACGGTATAGTTTTACTTAGTTTTTATTATTTGGTGAGACTAAACTGTATATTTTTTTTTTCTTTTTCCCTTTTGTAAATATTTTTTTCTTTTTTTTAATAACTTTTCTGTATCATGGAGTCATGCTATTTTGATGATGGGGATAATTCTTTTGCTAGGCAACATAGTAATAATTCTTGGGATTCTCATGTTTACATTTTTGATGCATCATATCAAAATCCTCCCAATTTTTGCATGAGTTTTCCTGAATTACCTCATATGTTTTGTGAACTCCATGCACATGCTAGTAATTCTAGAGCAATTTTTTCTTTTCCTCAGTATGAGAATGAAGTGTTTTGGAAATACTATCATAGGCTTGGTGATTATATTGGTCCTAATCATGGAATTGAACTGTGGGATATGTGCCTAGTGATTTATGAGGGGTTAAATGAAGAAACTAGAATG
Source organism: Beta corolliflora (assembly GCA_947648045.1). Lineage (NCBI taxonomy): Eukaryota > Viridiplantae > Streptophyta > Magnoliopsida > Caryophyllales > Amaranthaceae > Beta > Beta corolliflora. The sequence continues at coordinate 177,252 of CANSZD010000518.1, read as the reverse complement.
GTGGTAGAATCTATGTCTAATGGGGAATTTCTATTCCGATCACCTGATTATTGTTGGGATTTAATTGTGTGGTTGGCTAGGGATACTTATGAGTGGGAGATGTCTTCATCTGCTCTTTCACCCCAAACTTACATGACACCAACCCCTTATTGTTCAAATTGTCAGTCTACTTCACATGATTTTTCTTCGTGTGATGTGACATTAGTTTATGGTTTTAACCCCTCTTCCCAATATGAATGTCAATCTGCTCAAAATTCTAGCCCCAAACCGTTTATTTATGATGATGAGGAGGGTTGGATAATAAATGAGAGCTATTGGGATGATGAAAAGATTAAGAGAGTGACTATTATGATGGATGTTTTGCAGGAGCAAGAAACCATGGTTGAAGTTTCCTCTTTGGAGGTAAGTCAAGTTGAGAGTGAGGTGATTTATGAGTCTTTATCGGTCTGGCCTATTGTTTTTGAGTCTCATGTTCCTTTCTCTCAAAAACTTGACCTTATTCCTTCTTCTCCTATATTTTATCCTCCATCGTTCCTTCTTTCTCCCCTTTTGAAAGGCTCTCATGATAATGTAAATGATGTACAATTAGTTTCTTTTCCTTCTTTTGAGTCATGTTAAAATACTAACAATTTTTCTTTTTCTTCTTCTTGTAAATATAATTTTTCCTTTGATTTTTCTTTTTGTAGTTTTAGTAATTTTTTTGTACTTATTTTTTTCATTTTTCCTTTCCACTCTTATATAATATGCTCTAAGATGTTTGCAGGAACATATGATAAGCTTCTTAGAGCATTGAACTATTATGAGTGATCTACTAGTCTTAAACGGTCATGCAAGATCTTAAATCAGCGCTTATCGGGAGGCAACCCGACTTTGTTCATTTTTTTTTTTTGGTTTGACTAACTTTGCTAATGTGTAATGAAGTCTTTTGCTAGGTACAAGCATAGCCAATTTTTTTGGCTAAGTTCACTGCCTCATTACAACTATCGATTGTCGTGGAGGTGTCGATGCTTTTTGATACTCCCTTTGATTACCCACCCCTTTTGTAAGTTGTACCTCTCCCTCATTTAATTCCTCTTTGTTCACATTGAGGACAATGTGTCATTCAGCTTGGGGGATGATGTTTGTCATCATTACTTAGCGCATGTTAGTTGCATTTAGAGTTGTTTTTTTTATTGCTTTCATAGGATGCTGCACGGTTTGTACCGCTCACTAGGAGTGGGAGTTTACGTGTAACCAAAAAAATTGTATTGCTTTCGTAGTTGCATTAGCATATTTCATCTCATATTAGATTTCATGTCATCTTAGTTTGCATCTATGAGACTATTGCTGACACTCTTTGAGAACTTTGATGATATTTTACTACATTTCCTAAACATCACTCATCTTGTTCATGATACTTTATAGCACGATTGTTTCGCAATTGATTGTTTGTGGTAAGATTGATTGATCTCTCTCTGGCCCGATTTAAATTTACTGTGCAGACAACATAACCTAAGTGAGCTTTTGTGCCTATAAACTGACGTATCTGTGTCAGTTATGTTCTTTCATGTGTGATTAGTTCCTTAGTTGTTGCATTGATCTTGACTTTGACTTGGTACTCCTTGATATTCGATAGTAGATACATTTTGATATGATTGAGGCGTTTCATTTCATGATCTTAGCTTCAGAGTTACTTTCTTTTTTTTCATAGTATCCTTCCTCTAGACCCGCTGAGCCTTTCTGACTATGTTTGATTGTTACCTACATTACAAGCCCTTGGCCTTATATGATTCTTGTCCCAAGCTGGAGAGCGAGTATTAGTTTTGGTTCGGTTTATATCGAATTGAAGTGCTCTATTTGTGGTTTAGAAGGATGGAAAAATATATTTAGTGAGCTTGGAAATTGAATTGAAAGTGTGAAAAAGAAAAAGAAAAAGAAAAAAAAGTGAAAAAGTGAAATGAAAAAAAAAGTGAAAAAAGAGTTGTAAATAAAGTGAAATAAAAAGGGTTATGATGAATTTCTTGATGGAAAAAGTATTGGTTATATTTGGAGATTGTTGGTTGTTGTACGGAGTTATTGTGACCTTTCCTGGTCATGTTTTCAGTTATATGATGCTCCCCCTTATTGGTTTTTCCACCACAATTCCCAAATTATTTCCACACCTTTAACCTCAGCCCTATTACAACCCTTAAAAGTCCTCTTGATCATTGTGTTTTGTATTGTTGAGTATTAAGTGAGTCAAAAAGTCAAAGTTAAAGAGTATTTGCTTCATCTGAGTCGACTTGATTAGGTTGAGTGTCATCATGTATGCCTTAAACACATGAGAGATTTGAGTGCACATAACTATAGTGAGGTTTGTCAGGTTTTGTTAAATCCAGCTTGGAAGAGATGGTTTGTGGTATGATTGGAGAGTCGATTGCGATACATGACATGCTATGCGGCTTTGTTCGAGATTTTTTTGATGCTTGGTTTGTGTAGTGATTATATCTCTCGTGTTTTAGTTGAGTGTTTAGCCCTGTTGTAGTCCTATATTGTAGGTTGTCTTACTTTTTCCGTGTCTATGTCTTATTGCTTAGGGACAAGCAATGGTTTAGCTTGGGGGAGTTTGATAAATCATATTTATATATAGTTTTTAGGTGCATTTAGGTTGCATTTTAGAGCATTTAGATTCATATTTAGGTTCATTATTGCATCATATTCTTAAGTTATGTTATTCTACTCCTATTCGGTATGTTTTCTTGTTTTGATGAATTTCAGGTAATGAGAACGTATTTGGAGTATGATTAGCTAAGCTAGAGGATTAAGAGCACTTGGAAAGAAGCTACAATGCATAAGGATCGTATGGATATGTCATAGTACGAGTTTGAGCGAAAACGAAGCGGGAAATCATTAGAAGAAATGTGAAAAAGGAGTCACGTATACTCTTCTGATCATAACTTTTGATGTGCATCTTACAATCAAATAATTCCAGCATATTTGGAAACTAGACTTGAAGGTATTTCCAACGATAGGTGGCACGCCCCGAGGAGACTTCTAGTCAAAGAGTTATGCCTTTCCGAAGTTGGGACTGTTTTTTGGTATTTTTTTTTTTTTGGGGGCGGATCACTAATCCGCCCATTTAATGATATTTCCACTTTCCTTATCTTGTAAAATGACTTTCCTAGCCAGAGGAGGTTACCTAGTATTAGATAGATTAGATTTTCTGTCTTTCCTCCGCCTCTCCCCCATTATCACGTTATTTTTCATTTCTTAGGTTTTAGTTTAGTTTCCTTCTTCCTTTTTTCTCTAGTTTTAGTTGCAAACCCTAGTTTATGTTCTTCATTCATTTATGAGTTATATTAGTTTCTTTCAATGATTTCTTTGATTATGCTTTTCTTTGTAGATTTAAATTTCTTTATTTATTTCATGATTGAGTAGTTTATATTCTAGGGTTTGGGAATCCATGTTTATATGCTATGATTCTTTATTGATATTTATTAATATAATGGTTTGATTAGTTATTGATATCTCTAATTGATTAGTATTTTTATTGTTAATCTTGCAATCTGATCAATTGTCTGATTAAATATTGCTAATATCGAGTCATAGATCGAGAGATAGTATTCTTTAGAGGCTAACCTACAGTAACACCCCCAAAATCCATACACGTCTAAACTACGTTGCATCGACTTTGAGAGCGTTACCGCCGCGGTGAAACGCAAGGCTTATTGAATTTAAAACACTAACTTACTCTTTATTATGAAAATTAAATTGCAGCGGAAATAAAATGCTAACTTAACTACAACTCGGGAATCACTATTGACCCCTTTTATTTAACACCATTAACTATGTAAATCATAAACAATCTCTAGGATGTTCAACCAAAACACTTTAAAAGTTTATAATCAAAAGTATCCCCCGTATGCCCGAACTCATGCAGCATCACTAGCATACCTAATCTGCTCCCCATTGAAACATCAATGGTTCATCACAGGTCAACAAACAACACAAATGACAAACAATCAGCTATGCTGAGTACGTACATAATCAGTTACATAATACACTAAACATAATCAGAATAATAATAACAATTCCTAAACATGATTCTACAAAAACATTAAATTCCATTTTTACAATTTATTTGGCATCGAACGGGCACCGTCATCTTTCTAGAATCATACGGGCTACTAAATCCTTAATAGACAACTTGGTCTATTAGATGAAATGTAAATACGGTTTCGTTCCGTTCCACATCCATCACCTTAGTATGCATACCCCCATGATCGTACGGAACCTTCCGCCTACTTGAGTTATCAAAATTTATAAGGACACTACTGTCGTCACAGTAGGCCTGTGTAGGAGTGTAGAGCAAGTCCCACACTCCCCCCATTGTTCATCACTTGTAGGGAGTCCAACTACAAGTTTATTGCCAAAATCCTTTCTTAGTATTGTCCATTCATACCACATTAAACATGTAATCATTTAACATTCCTTCTTAGATACAATACTCAAATCTTTACTTCTTGTAACATCCTTGTTACACCATAGATCAAAGAATACAAATCCAATAATCATGCTTATGATACGATAGAATTTCGCATAACCATGCTACATATCGATTTCCAATCACAATCATGTTACCAAACAATCTCAGCAATCACAATTGTTCCCTATCATGGTTCTAGGTTCCAATAGAATAAATCACAACCTAACATGATACTAGTAATTGCAACTGAACTGGTACGCGTACGTACCTTGTAACGGAGAATCTTTGCTGATTACTTAAAACGTTCCGCTTATGAAATTGGGACCTAATCGAATAATAAAATATTTCAGTGCTAAGTCTTTGATAATAAAAATCAGATTATCTAACTATGTAATATATGGTGTTTTGAATAACAAAATTAATGAAACTCATTATTTAAACTTTCCCTTCATAAATCTCATTGAACTTGCACATTTAGGAACTAATAATAATATGCAAATCTGATTTTTAGTTAACTTATTATACTTGTTCATAACAACAAAACTTAAACAATTATATATATAAGTGTTATAAAAATCATATTTGAGAAATAGAATCATCATGAGAACTACGACATAATTATAAATCTGATTTCTTTTACTTATTATATACTTTACTTATGATCACAAAACTTAATTAAAGATACATAAGAACAACAAAATCAAATTTCATAACTTAATTTAAAGTAGAAAAGAAAAGAAATCCTTTTTTTTTTTATAAAAGTATACCGGAGTGCTTGATGTCTCCGGAGACAACCACGGCGGCTCGACCTACGAACTCCAGCACAGTCACCTCGCGACTCGCGAACCCGATTGGAGTGTAGCACCACCGCACGGCTTGCAAACCTCGACGAGCAGCCCACTCGACCTTCACACTCGAGCCACCAACCACGAACCAACGCGAACGAACCCAGACACAAGCCTCATGCGCGACCTCCGGCGGAAAGTGACAACCGGTGACCACTAGACGCCGACCACCAACCACGGGCTGACTTACGCGACCTCCCGCGAGAGGAACCACGACTCACAACTCGAGCCACTCGAATCTCGTTCGCGACAACTTCCAGCAGCACCGCACTACACTCGCGCGACACGACCCGATGGACCTCCGGCGAAACCCCGCGAACTCCGCGCGACGTACGGGCCGGTACCCGGCCCGGGAAGGGGATATGAGAGTAGTGCAGGAGAGAGAAGAAGAAGAGAAAAGGAGAGGGAGAGGAGAAATAACGTGGAAGAAGAGAGGAGAGGAGAGAGAAAATCTCTTGGGTAAAAAACGGCTGACTTAAAGTAGTGAATAGGTTTTTTTTTCTTTCTCTTTTTCTTATTTATAGCATGAGAAACCTAGGTTTAATAGAATTTGTTTCCAAATCAAATTCCTATTTCTTATTTTATTTATTTGGAAAATAAACCAAAACCGAATTATAATATAATTATAAAAATACTTTTAACTTTATTCTTTATGTTTTCTTATTTATAAAAGAATAACTCCCAAAAATACAGGGTATTACAGGTTTCCCCCCTTAAAGGAAGTTTCGTCCCGAAACTTTGAGGTAGCTTGATCTTAACGACGATCTTTTACACTTCTAAGTCCCAATATTTCACAAGCGTTTCTAATTTTCGCAAGTCATAAACGATAAATACACATAAATAACAGACTAAACAGACTTTAGCAACTTTAGGGTGGAAGCGCGAAATTCTATCGCATTATCCCCCCCTTAAAAGAAAAGTTACGTCCCCGTAACTCACCCACCCCTTGAAAGAGCTCAGGGTACTTCATGCACTCGAATGACATGTTTAAAACTTTGCATACAATTGGTTCTCCCTAAGTGTCTGTAAAATAAGCCTCAAATGTCCCTCATGTTCTTCCTTGCTCCTTGAATAGATCGATATATCGCCTATGAACACGACTACGAATTTATCGAGGTAGGGTCGCAAAAATCATATTCATGAGGTCTATGCAAACAGCAGGTGCATTGGTTAACCCAAAAGGCATGACGGTAAACTCATAGTGTCCATACCTAGTCCTAAAGGCAGTTTTAGGTATATTTTGATCAACAATCCTCAATTGATGGTAACCAGATCTTAAACTCTATTAAATCGGAAGGAAAGAAGCCCTCCCCTATTTTCAGTGAGACATTAAGGAATTTCTTAGAGCAATTAACAGTATCCCCAGCCGGAATAACTATAGGCATAGAAATTGACTCGGACTCAACCAGTGCTAGAGTTCTAACAGTTGTAGGGGAAACAAAAGACAAAGATGCTCCAGAATCGAACAATACTTTAACAGGAATTGAGTTGATAGAGAAAATACCAGTGACAACATCTCTACGAGCTTCCTCTTCGCTAGCCGTCATCATATACAGCTTCTCTTTGCCCTTATTCTCATTGTTGTTGGTCACATGGTTCCCATATGGTGCCTGATTATTTGTATTGGTTGGTGGTTTGGAGTACTTGGAGTTCCCTGACCCATTGAATGCATTTCCACCATTCTCATTCTCAATCCTAGGCTTGTCTCCATTGTTCCCCCTTTCTTGACCCTTAGGGTTAACCTTATTCTTTGAGTAGCATTCATACGCTCTATGCCCCATTTTCCCACATTCATGACACTCCACCTTATTACCCTCGCAATCCTTCCCAGGATGGTTGTATGGACACTTCTTACACCTGTACACACGCTCAGGTCTGCGGTTGTTGGCGTTATTGTTGCGGTTATTGTTATCGTTGTTGGGTCCCTTGTCGAAGTAACTTTGGTAGGTTTGATTGTTATGCTTCCCATGGTGTTTCTTTTCAAATCTCTGAACCTCGGGGTTTGGATTCTCCTTTCGCTTCTCACCTTGTTTACCTCCTTCCTCTCTTTGCCTTATTGCATATAAGTGGGCAGCTTTGCCAAAAACATGGTCCAACGAGGTGAAAGTATCTCCCCCCAGTCTCCCTTGCAGGTCAAGGGTGAGCCCTAATTCAAAACGTGAGGCCTTAGCTTCCTCAGTAGGGGTAATTTCCAAAGCGAATCTCATCAGCTCAATGAACTTGTGGTAATATTCCTCAACAGACAAGTTCCCTTGCTCTAGCATCATTAACTCTTGGGCATTCTGCTTTTTGAGGTAGGGTGGGTAATACTTATCCCTCAGGGCTTTCTTAAAAGTTTCCCACCCAAAGTCAGGCTGTTTTAAGAGGTTGTCCTTAGCTTGAGTCCACCAAAAGTGGGCATCATCCCCCTGGAGGTAATAGCTTGCTAAGGGCACAGTCTTGTCATCTGGACAGGTGAGGGTAAAGAAAAGTTTATCAAACTCTCCAACCCAGTTTTCCAACTCTTCGGGCCCCCCTTTTCCATTCAGTACTGGTGGGTCCCTACGGGCAACCTTTTCAGACAAATCCCCATCCGATTATGTCCTTGGGCTAGGTTAGCTGTAATCTGCACTAGGTCACGAATCGATTGCTCGATATTCAGAGATGTATCAGGCGTGCAGCCCTGACGAACCATTATGCGCTGAAAAATGACACAACGGCTGTTTCAGCGACATGCACATAGTCGTTTATTTATTTAGCTACTACACATTGGCACGTTCATATAACACGTTTTTTATTGCGAACAATCGTTAAGTCTCTATTGACTTGCAATATAAACATCTCAAATAAGACGTTACATCAAATAAAAGAATAAAGATGTTGTATTATTATTGAAAAGGGTAAAATTTATTGTTTCCAAGGAAAACATAATATGAATAAATAAAGGAATGAAGAATGCTAATTTGCTACTTGGCATGCAAGCCTTGTTAAAACTGAACTAAACAAATAAAAATAATATTCTAATCCTAATTAGATTTCAAAAGGAAACTAGGGACTATAATGGTGAGCTTTGTCACCTAAGTTAGGATTTTCTATTCCTTCTTCCATGTCGGCTTCATGCTCAAAAGGCTCATCATCCTATATAGGTTCATCTTTATCCTGGGTTCTTCCTTTTCTATAGGTTGTTCTTCATCTTCTTGATCATTTTCCTCAATTGGATCCCCTTCAGCAGGCTCATTTTCATTAGGATCTTCCTCTTCCTCATTTTCTAAGTCAAGTATAGGTGCAACATGATATTCCCCAATCATTGTGATGAATGTCTTATTATTCCCTTCATCATCGAAAATAAAGATAACAATTCTAAGGTTTGACGTTATATGGTAGTCCTCGGGTAAGAACTCATCCTCAAAAGTTTGGTACCTAGCTCTTTTTGCAGCTCTAGGTGACGTTTGCGGCTCAGATTTAACTCTAGGGTTCTCAGAATTCACATTAGTTCCCGAGCTTTCCCCCACATGATAGGTTCCTCTAACTAGAGGTGATGAGGTAGAGGGCTCCCAACTTCTTTTCTCACGGATTCTCCATATATTTTCACAGTATTTAAGATCAGTAATGAAATTTCCTACAGTAGGTGATGTCTTGTTTATTGCTTTACTTTTTGATCGCTTTTAGTTGGTATTATAGTTGTTTTTGAGTTAGTTTAGGCTAGTTTGTTAGCTATTTCCTTAATTTGTGCAATTTTCCTCCTCGTATGCACTTTGTTTGGATGCTTTATTTCATTTCAGGACTTAGGAGCATGCTTGGAGGACACTTGCACAACCCCGGATATTAAGATCGAAGAGGAAGGTCAAGGAAGCATCAAGGAAGCATGGGGACAAGTATAAGAAGTTTTGGAATGGCTTGCGCACAAGGGTCAACTTTAAATGGCCATAAATTTCAACACATAAAATATTTTTAAGCGATTCAAATTGGAGATGAAAGTTTGGCTCAATAGCTTTCCAACAAGTGGTCACAAGCTCAATTCTGATGAAAAACGAGTGAGATATGACCGTTTGAAGATGAACTGACGAAACTGAAAACCGACCCGAGCGCTCGGGTCAACTGACCCGCCCGGGTCAATCTACGGAAAACTGAAATTTCACTCCTGTTGGTCCGACCCGCCCGGGACAGACTTGACCAGCCCGGATCAACCTCAACCCGAGCGCCCGGGTCACTCCACCCGCCCGGGTCGGGTTTTTCCGGAAATCTTTCTTTTTAAATCTTCTTTTTGAATGGGGGTTAATTTGTAATTATGCCTAGTTTATTTTAGGACTATATAAGGCAAACTCCTCTCATTTTAGGAAAGCTAATTTTTACAATATATTTTAATAAAGTGAGATTTGAAATTCTTAGAACCCAAGGAGAGAGAAAATCTCATCTTCTAGAGAGAGAAGTGAGAGAAACTTGTTGAAAACTTGGAAATTGAAGAATCTAAGAAGGAAACTTGAAGATTTGGAATCTCCTTGCAACTTTAATGAGAATTTCTTACTCTCTCTCTCATATTTTATTGCTTTATTTTCATATTTCCATGTCATTTTCACTCTATTTACTTGTTCATCCTAGATTATTGTTTTAGTTCATGTTAATAGTTGTTAATGTCTTTTACTTTATAATTTTTCATGATTTGTGAGTAGCTATTTCTTTGGGAAGGGTTTGAAGTCATTAATGAGTTCATGAACCTCTAAATCCAACATTGGGTTTTGACTTGGGATAATTTTGGTTAATTGATTTGGCATTTTCATGAATGTTTGTGTGATTGGCCATCATAGGAGCATAATTTAGGTACCCTTAGTGAAGGATCGCGAGATGAAGTTAAGGGGTTGCCTCAAATCGATTATTAGGCTTGAAGGACCATGAGAATAGGGACTACCTAGCCTAGGGGACTTAGTTTGCTTGTTTAAGTTCATCATGTTTATGGATATGCTTGGTTGAATGCCTTAGCCATGAGAATAGATCTTCGGTAAGAGACTAGGCCAATCTAGCTAGCTCGAGAGAGTGGTTAGAGTACCAATGGATGAACGATTTCCCTCAATCGATCCCCATTGTTGATTCCCATCGTGATTGCTTGGTTTATGAATGAGTTGATTGGTGGATACCCCTTCCCAAAGCCATTTTTCTTATTGTCTTTTCATGTATAAATCTTCAAAAACATAGACTTTGCTTAGCTTATCATAAATCGATACTTATTGGTGCTTCCCTTAGTCCTTGTGGATTCGACCCTTTACTTGCCCTATATTGGGTAGTTTAGGTATTTTTGACGTGTTTTCAACGAGCGCGTCAAATTTTGGCGCCATTGCGGGGGACTTCGGCTTGCATTGATTTGTTTTGATTAGGTAAGTCTTGGCTATTTGTGAATATTCTTTTTTTTCTTTTCTTTCTTTTTTTTCTTTCTTATTTTTAAAGAAAAATTCTAAAAAAAATGGCAAGTACTTCTTTTCCTCAATATGACAATGAATCCTTTTGGGCATACTTTGATAATAGGCTTCAAGAGTTTATAAAGTTTCATGGCTATGATATTAGGGAAGCTTGTGAGATTACATATTGGGGACTAAATGAGCATACTAGAGGAGTTGTTGAAAATATGTTTAACGGTGAGTTTCGAGCGACATCTTCGGATGAAGCTTGGAATTTTTTTATGTGGTTAGCTAGGGGCACTTATGATTCCGACTTTTATGCAAATTGTCATGATTCCTCTAATATTGGCATGAATTTCTTTGATGAGTCAAATGTTCCCACAAGTGAGCCTATTATGCATGACCATATTCCCTCATATGTTTGTTGTAATGAGGTAGATTCCAATCTTAATGATATTCATGCTGCTTCTCGATTTTCATCAAATTTGTGCAAGAATTTCAATGACGTGTCACATGTCCCCAATATTGATTCTCATATGCTTGATTGTAATCCCTCCCCCAAAATTGATTTTCAAGGTTCCTTGCATTCTGAATCATCGAAATCCGAATTGGAGCTTACTCTTGAGCGATATCTTATTGGGGCAAATTCTAGTGCCAATTATGAGCCTCTCCCTAAAGTTGACTCCAAACCCATTGAGGATCTCTTTTTACAATTGAAAAGTGGTTTGAATTCGCTTGGGGAAAATCGGGGTTGCAAAAATGATATTCTCAAGTTTGATTATGTTGATTCGAGGTATATTGAAAATGAAAATCAATTGGAAAAACCCCATGATCTTGATGATGGTTTTTGGAGTAGTGACGATGAGGGGTATGTTTTTGAGGAGAAAAGACCCATTATTGAAGATATTGTTGAAAGTGAGGATGTTTATGAGTCTCTACATATCTTTTTTGAGTCTCATGTATCTACATCTAGTGGATTGGACCTTACTTTCCCTCCTTGTGCTTTAGAGCATCCATCCTCTCCTACCCCTTCTTACTTGAGTGAAGATCTTGGTCAAGTTGAGGGTGAGATACCTCATTTGATGGTTGGTGATGTTTTTAAGACTTTAGATGATGGCAAAGATGTTTATAAGGAGTCATTGGTTAAAAAAGTGTGTGATTTGAAGACTTGTGATATAGGAGAAGTCATTTGTGAAACCTTAGTTTCTATTCCTTCACCTTATATCCCATTTTCAAGAAACATCGACCTAGTTCCTTGTTTTCCCATCTCTTTCCCTTATTTACCCAAATTACCTCCATTAGACGAGCCCCCTTCCTCCTTTGCCCTTCAAGTGCCCAATTTGATTATTTTTGAGAAAGAGAGTGAGACTGCCACAAAAAAAGAGTTTGTTGAGGAGAGTTTATCATGTCATTTTTCTTTTTCTTCTTATTTTGATTTTTCTTCTTCTTATTTCTTTATTTTTCCTTTTGTTACCTCTTTTAGGCATCCTTCTCCTCATTTGCATAGAGTTGCATTGCACTTTATGCACTCCTTGCATTTTGTCATTGCATACTTAATAATAATGGAAATGTGTGCTAGTGTATTTGACAAACTCTTACGATCTTTGAATTGCTATTTACTAGAAAGGTCAAGCTTAGGACCTTAAATAAACCTTTCTCGGGAAGTAACCCGTGATTTATTGCTTTTATTTATTTTTGTTTTTATTTTACTCATTCTTCTTTTCTATTATCTTTGATTTTGATTTAGGTACATAGTTTGTATGACAACCATTCTCAATAGTACGTGGAAAGCAAATCATGGTTTTGAAGAAGTTTATTAGAAATGGAGAAATTGGGTCATTTGCGGGTATTTGCACCCACCTACTATCCGGTAGCTTCCTTCCTTTTGTTCTTTCTTCAATGCTCTATGATTTGTGGAGCATATGTTTGTTGGTTGAATGTTTCTTCCCTCCCTCCCTCCCCTTGATCGTCTTGTTCAAGCATTGAGGATAATGCTTTATTCTAGCTTGGGGGAGTAGCTATTTGCTAGCTTGGGGGAGGTGTATATAGTTTTTATTTCCTTTTTTTCCCTTTTTCAAAAAAATCTAAAAAAATTGACTTATTTTCATTTCTTTTCTTTCTCTTTCAAGTTTTGATTTCCCTCTCTTTAGTTCTAACAAAGTCAAAAATGAAAAAAAAAGAATTGAAAAACAAGGAAAAAGAAACAAAAAAAAGCATTAGTTATAAATAAAAATATGGTTTCTTTGCCCAAGGAAGATGCTAAGTAATGATATGATGTGGATTTCTTGCTTTGACTTTGAGTATATGTTTAGAGGCTTCTTTTGGAAGAGTGTGATCATGGGTTAAGGTGTTTTAGGAGTTGTTTAATTTTGATTGTATTAGAATCTACCAAAATGAAACTAATGAATGATCAATTGGATGCCTAGTCTTGAATCTTGACTAAGTTGCTCATGCTTGGATAATTTTAGCTTCAAATTTGCGGTCCCCTGTGTCCCTAGATATACTCATCATGTCCCGAAACAAAGCTCTACAAGATACTTAGTTTTTATTTCTCTTTGTATGCAATAAGTGGCACAAAAAGCCACAAGTTCTTATGTCTCTCTTTAGTGAGTAGTTACTTCACCTTTGTATAATAAAAATTCCCATAATAAGGGAAAAAAGAAAAAAGCCAAAAACAGTCAAAAAAGGCGTTAAAATGAAGAAAAAAAAGTGAAGAAAAACGAAAAGCACCAAAAAAATACAAGAAATTCAATGAAAGAGGTCAATTTGTGGATGCCTCACACACTTAGTTCTATTTTTCTTAAGTCTCGAGTAGGGTGGAGTCTAAGGCCTATTTGTGTGTCTAGCTAGGGATGGTGGACTAGTGGTTTAAGCTTCTATAACACTTGAAGAACCTTAAGTCTTTTGGATAGCTAGGTGTTCTCTAATGAGCGAGTAAAAGTCTAATTAGGTGTCCTATTGCAATCTTGATTAGTCTCTTCCTTTGCCCATAACCCACGAGTACACTTAGAAATTAGTTGTCTTGAAAGTTGCTCTTTATCTTTGCTTGTGAACCATTTCGATACTAGTTGACTTGGGCATAAATCTTGAAAGTGTTGAATAAATGGTTGATGAAAAGCTAGAGTTGTGGGTTTAAAACTCTTTGGAAACCCTTGCGAGATCCCACTCGCCCTCTAGAGTGATCTAGGGGTTTAAAGAGCTTGTTGCATATGCTAAATGCAATCGTGATTCCTACGAAAATGAGTTAGTGTAGATTCTCTTTCTTTCTCCTTATTCTTCATTTATTTTTTTTCTTCTTGATCTTGCTTTCTAATAATCTTCATTCTCTTTCCCTTGTGTTTTATTCTATTTTGCTTGGGGACAAGCAAAGATCTAGCTTGGGGGAGTTTGATGTCTTGTTTATTGCTTTACTTTTTGATCGCTTTTAGTTGGTATTATAGTTGTTTTTGAGTTAGTTTAGGCTAGTTTGTTAGCTATTTCCTTAATTTGTGCAATTTTCCTCCTCGTATGCACTTTCTTTGGATGCTTTGTTTCATTTCAGGACTTAGGAGCATGCTTGGAGGACACTTGCACAACCCCGGATATTAAGATCGAAGAGGAAGGTCAAGGAAGTATCAAGGAAGCATGAGGACAAGTATAAGAAGTTTTGGAAGGGTTTGCGCACAAGGGTCAACTTTAAATAGCCATAACTTTCAACACATAAAATATTTTTAAGCGATTCAAATTGGAGATGAAAGTTTGCCTCAATAGCTTTCCAACAAGTGGTCACAAGTTCAATTCTGATGAAAAACGAGTGAGATATGACCGTTTGAAGATGAACTGACGAAACTGAAAACCGACCCGAGCGCTCGGGTCAACTGACCCGCCCGGGTCAATCTACGGAAAACTGAAATTTCACTCCTGTTGGTCCGACCCGCTCGGGTCAGACTTGACCCGCCCCGGGTCAACCTCAACCCGAGCGCCCGGGTCGGGTTTTTCCGGAAATCTTTCTTTTTAAATCCTCTTTTTGAATGGGGTTTAATTTGTAATTATGCCTAGTTTATTTTAGGACTATATTAGGCAAACTCCTCTCATTTTAGGAAAGCTAATATTTACAATATATTTTAATAAAGTGAGATTTGAAATTCTTAGAACCCAAGGAGAGAGAAAATCTCATCTTCTAGAGAGAGAAGTGAGAGAAACTTGTTGAAAACTTGAAAATTGAAGAATCTAAGAAGGAAACTTGAAGATTTGGAATCTCCTTGCAACTTTAATGAGAATTTCTTATTCTCTCTCATATTTTATTGCTTTATTTTCATATTTCCATGTCATTTTCACTCTATTTACTTGTTCATCCTAGATTATTGTTTTAGTTCATGTTAATAGTTGTTAATGTCTTTTACTTTATAATTTTTCATGATTTGTGAGTAGCTATTTCTTTGGGAAGGGTTTGAAGCCATTAATGAGTTCATGAACCTCTAAATCCAACATTGGGTTTTGACTTGGGATAATTTTGGTTAATTGATTTGGCATTTTCATGAATGTTTGTGTGATTGACCATCATAGGAGCATAATTTAGGTACCCTTAGTGAAGGATCGAGAGATGAAGTTAAGGGGTTGCCTCAAATCGATTATTAGGCTTGAAGGACCATGAGAATAGGGACTACCTAGCCTAGGGGACTTAGTTTGCTTGTTTAAGTTCATCATGTTTATGGATATGCTTGGTTGAATGCCTTAGCCATGAGAATAGATCTTCGGTAAGAGACTAGGCCAATCTAGCTAGCTCGAGAGAGTGGTTAGAGTACCAATGGATGAACGATTTCCCTCAATCGATCCCCATTGTTGATTCCCATCGTGATTGCTTGGTTTATGAATGAGTTGATTGGTGGATACCCCTTCCCAAAGCCATTTTTCTTATTGTCTTTTCATCTATAAATCTTCAAAAACATAGACTTTGCTTAGCTTATCATAAATCGATACTTATTGGTGCTTCCCTTAGTCCTTGTGGATTCGACCCTTTACATGCCCTATATTGGGTAGTTTAGGTATCTTTGACGTGTTTTCAACGAGCGCGTCAATAGGAAGGTATGGGTTCCAGTAAGTGTGTTTGGCTCTGTTAAAACCTCCATTTTCTGACCATATATATATCCCCATATCTACGGTGTACGAAAAGGTAGGGTTCCTCCCTAGGGACGTACTGCAGCATAAAGTATATTTTTTCCATTTCAGTCCTTAGTCCAGTATCTCCATGTAAGGTTCTATATTCCATAACAGCTTTAATCTTATAGGCCTAGATGTCCCAATTAATATTCCGTTATTCGGTATTTCATCAGGTATTCCTAAGGACCTAGGTCGTAAACTATCCGCGAATTAAAAGAAGAAAATAGTCTAACTTCTAGAGAAGTCAAGGTTTTTAAGTATACATTATATATATATATATATATATATATATATATATATATATATATATATATATATATATATGAGGTAAAACTATTATTGTCAATTTTAGAACTCCTTAAAGAGTTCAAAATATTTATTACAATTAGATGATTCTTTCCTAAAATATTCGAAATAATGTTTTAGTTCAATACCTTTTTGAAACATCTTTGGAATATTATACTACTTTGAAATTTTAGGGAATAAAATATTTCAATATCTAACTTAGTGCTTCTATAAAATATCAATCTATATGCATCTATCCTTGTACATCCTTCTAATCTATTCATACTTCGAATATTTCATATAACCTTTCACAAATTCAATCAAGCAAACCACACCACATTTCATATAATCAGAACATCTGATTCATTCCACAGTATTTGCATACTTTCTATAAACATATCAGACAAGTAAGGCAAGAACCGCATTACAAATAAAATCATTCCTATGATTTAATGCACGCAAAAGTAATCTATATGCTCCTATCCCATACTACCCATTTTAAAAATCTTTTAAAACATCTTTGAAAATAGGAACTTTTGGCTCTGATACCAGTTTTGTAACACCCCTAAAATCCATACACGTCTAAACTACGTTGCATCGACTTTGAGAGCGTTATCGCCGCGGTGAAACGCAAGGCTTATTGAATTTAAAACACTAACTTACTCTTTATTATGAAAATTAAATTGCAGCGGAAATAAAATGCTAACTTAACTACAACTCGGGAATCACTATTGACCCCTTTTATTTAACACCATTATTAACTATGTAAATCATAAACAATCTCTAGGATGTTCAACCAAAACACTTTAAAAGTTTATAATCAAAAGTATCCCCCGTATGCCCGAACTCATGCAGCATCACTAGCATATCTAATTTGCTCCCCATTGAAACATCAATGGTTCATCACAGGTCAACAAACAACACAAATGACAAACAATTAGCTATGCTGAGTAAGTACATAATCAGTTACATAATACACTAAACATAATCAGAATAATAATAACAATTCCTAAACATGATTCTACAAAAACATTAAATTCCGTTTTTACAATTTATTTGGCATCGAACGAGCACCGTCATCTTTCTAGAATCATACGGGCTACTTAATCCTTAATAGACAACTTGGTCTATTAGATGAAATGTAAATACGGTTTCATTCCGTTCCACATCCATCACCTTAGTATGCATACCCCCATGATCGTACGGAACCTTCCGCCTACTTGAGTTATCAAAATTTATAAGGACACTACTGTCGTCACAGTAGGCCTGTGTAGGAGTGTAGAGCAAGTCCCACGCTCCCCCCATTGTTCATCACTTGTAGGGAGTCCAACTACAAGTTTATTGCCAAAATCCTTTCTTAGTATTGTCCATTCATACCACATTAAACATGTAATCATTTAACATTCCTTCTTAGATACAATACTCAAATCTTTACTTCTTGTAACATCCTTGTTAAACCATAGATCAAAGAATACAAATCCAATAATCATGCTTATGATACGATAGAATTTCGCATAACCATGCTACATATCGATTTCCAATCACAATCATGTTACCAAACAATCTCAGCAATCACAATTGTTCCCTATCATGGTTCTAGGTTCCAATAGAATAAATCACAACCTAACATGATACTAGTAATTGCAACTGAACTGGTACGCGTACGTACCTTGTAACGGAGAATCTTTGCTGATTACTTAAAACGTTCCGCTTATGAAATTGGGACCTAATCGAATAATAAAATATTTCAGTGCTAAGTCTTTGATAATAAAAATCAGATTATCTAACTATGTAATATATGGTGTTTCGAATAACAAAATTAATAAAACTCATTGTTTAAACTTTCCCTTCATAAATCTCATTGAACTTGCACATTTAGGAACTAATAATAATATGCAAATCTGATTTTTAGTTAACTTATTATACTTGTTCATAACAACAAAACTTAAACAATTATATATATAAGTGTTATAAAAATCATATTTGAGAAATAGAATCATCATGAGAACTACAACATAATTATAAATCTCATTTCTTTTACTTATTATATACTTTACTTATGATCACAAAACTTAATTAAAGATACATAAGAACAACAAAATCAAATTTCATTACTTAATTTAAAGTAGAAAAGAAAAGAAATCCATTTCTTTTTATAAAAGTATACCGGAGTGCTTGATGTCTCCGGCGACAACCACGGCGGCTCGACCTACGAACTCCAGCACAGCCACCGTGCGACTCGCGAACCCGATTGGAGTGTAGCACCACCGCACGGCTTGCAAAAACCTCGACGAGCAGCCCACTCGACCTTCACACTCGAGCCACCAACCGCGAACCAGCGCGAACGAACCCAGACACAAGCCTCGTGCGCGACCTCCGGCGGAAAGTGACAACCGGTGACCACTAGACGCCGACCACCAACCACGGGCTGACTTACGCGACCTCCCGCGAGAGGAACCACAACTCACAACTCGAGCCACTCGAATCTCGCTCGCGACAACTTCCAGCAGCACCGCACTACACTCGCGCGATACGACCCGATGGACCTTCGGCAGAACCCGCGAACTCCGGCCGACGTACAGACCGGTACCAGCCCCGGGAAGGGGATATGAGAGTAGTGCAGGAGAGAGAAGAAGAAGAGAAAAGGAGAGGGAGTGGAGAAATAACGTGGAAGAAGAGAGGAGAGGAGAGAGAAAATCTCTTGGGTAAAAAACGGCTGACTTAAAGTAGTGATTAGGTTTTTTTTTCTTTCTCTTTTTCTTATTTATAGTATGAGAAACCTAGGTTTAATAGAATTTGTTTCCAAATCAAATTCCTATTTCTTATTTTATTTATTTGGAAAATAAACCAAAACCGAATTATAATATATATAATTATAAAAATACTTTTAACTTTCTTCTTTATATTTTCTTATTTATAAAAGAATAACTCCCAAAAATACGGGGTATTACACCTACAATTAGCAAATCTGATTATGTTGAGCGACCGTACTAGCATATGTTGATTTGAGAGCGTTAAGGCCCGACCGTAGGATTAACATGTGCTCTAGATATCTGATTAATTGAATCATTGATGATATTTTGATAGATTATAGTTATGAACATGGTGAACCATTGCCCTAGATCCTTTTTAGCTTGATTTTCGTAGTTTGATTAGTTTAGAACTTTAATTCATTATTCCTGATCTTGTTTAGTTTCTCTATGCATTAGAAGCTAGATTAAAACAACCATCTCTATGTGGATTCGACCCTACTTACCTTACTACATTGTTAGAAGGTTTTGCAGGAATTATTTTTGACAGGTGTACGATAGCCTATCACCCCCCCTCCCGCTAATTATTGTAAGCTCAATTTTGATGGTTCTAAAGGAAGCAATGGTAATGCTTCTTTAGGTTTTGTTATTCGTAATAGTATTGGTGAGATTTTGCTAGCTGGTGCTAAGTCTTTGGGTGCCTCACATTTCTATTGTCCATGCTGAAGCTTGGGCCCTTAGAGAAGGTGTTAAAGGAGCTATTTATCTTGATATCTCACATATTATTATTGAAGGAGATAACTTAGTTGTCATTAATTCTATGAAGAATTCTTGGCGTATTCCGTGGGAGATTTCTAATATTGTGAAAGATGCATGTGTGGATTCTCGTCGGTTCCAGGATTGTCAGTTTCGTCATTGCTTTCGGGAAGTAAACAAGGCTGCTGACTTTATGGCCAAGAAGGTGCACGGTTACCCTCTTTACTGTACTGGTTCCCCCCGTACTGTATGGATCTTTCCCTTATCATCCGAAAGGATGTTTTAGGCTGGCCCCCAGACTAGGGTGTCAGTCTAAGTCTGTTTTCCTTATATAAAAAAGGCTAAAATTCTCTCATTTTTTTCTCTATCCTTTCCTCTTTGTTAATGAATTCTAATTCTACTTACCATCCTTTTCAACACTTTGTTCGGTATTATTTTTTTGTTTCCAATTTTTGATTTTTTATCAAAAATAAACTAAAAACATAAATATGAAAACCAAAAACTAGTTTAAAATTGTTTGTTGTTAGTTTTCAAATTTAACATGTTTAGTATAAATATGATTAATCTTCAAGTTCATTATACCTCTTACTACTATATTATATGACTTTTACATTCATAAAACCAAGCACTGAAAATTATCGGTGAACCCGAATGGACCAGTAAATATTGCTTTTTACAAAAAAAAGTTATTTAGATAGGTAAGAAGAATAATCCTACTGACAAGTGATAGGGTAAATTGATTTCCTTGACTTTGTCATTCCACAATAATGGTATATATACCAAGTACAAAATAGAGGCAAAGCCTGCGGCCCATAGAGCTATACAAAACTATACAAGTAAAGAATATATAACAAGGCCCTAAGTACAACAAAGCCGAAACACAAAACATATAGTCCAACACCCCCCCTCAAGTTGGAGCGTGCGGATCACAAACGCCCAACTTGCGAAGGAGATATAAAAACTGGCGCTTGCCCAAGGCTTTGGTAAAAATATCGGCAAGCTGATCATGAGTCGACACATGACTAGGAGCAATGATACCCTCTTGGATAGCATCACGCACATAGTGACAATCAACCTCAATGTGTTTCGTACGCTCATGAAACACAGGATTTTGAGCGATATGAAGGGCAGACTGGCTATCACAATAAAGGCTCATGGCACGAGGATGAGTAACACCAAGACTAAAAACAAGGGCTTTGAGCCACTTTAACTCAGAAGTAACAGCCGCCATAGAGCGATACACGGCCTCAGCAGAAGAGCGAGAAACGATGTGTTGTTTCTTAGTCTTCCAAGAGATGGGAGAATGACCCAAGAAAACCAACCAACCTGTCAAGGAACGACGAGTAAGAGGACAACTAGCCCAATCAGAATCACACCAACCAGATAACTGCAAGTCACAAGAAGCATCAAGGAGAATACCTTGACCTGGACTGCCCTTCAGATATCGAACTACGCGAAGAGCCGCGTCCCAGTGATCTTGACGAGGAGAATGCATGAACTGAGCCAAGATATGAACAGAGTAGGCGAGATCAGGCCGAGTGAAGGACAAGTAGATTAGACGACCCACAAGTCGACGATTAGGTTCAGGATCAGCAAGTAACTCACCACTAGCAAGAGCTAAGGAATGATTCTGCTCCATAGGAAAAGAGGAAGGCTTTGCACCAAGAAGACCAGTTTCCTCCACAATATCAAGAGTGTATTTTCGTTGGCATAGAAAAAGACCCTCGGAACTACGAGCAACCTCTATGCCAAGAAAGTATTTCAAAACACCCAAATCTTTCATATGAAAACACTGACCAAGATATTGTTTGAAAGACAGAAGCGCGGAAGAGTTATTACCGGAGATGATCAGATCATCCACATAAACCAGGACGTTGAGATGAACAGTACCTTTTTGATAAGTGAAGAGAGAATAGTCAGAGTAAGACTGTTCAAACCCATAAGTGCGGAGAGAAGTAGCTAACTTAGCAAACCAACATCGCGGAGCCTGACGAAGACCATAAAGAGACTTTTTCAGCCGACAAACCTTACCAGGACTGGTAGGAGTGAAACCAGGAGGTAGCTTCATGTAAACTTCTTCCTCCAAATCACCATGAAGGAACGTATTATGAACATCCATCTGATGCAACTCCCAATTCTTAGCTGCGGCCACAGCAAGAAAAGCACGAACAGTGACCATTTTGGCAACGGGAGCAAAAGTCTCATTGTAATCCAAACCAGCAACCTGATGGTTTCCAAGTGTGACAAGCCGAGCTTTCAAATGTTCAACAAGGCCATCAGATCGGTATATGATTTTGTAGACCCATTTGCAACCAAGAGCGGTTTTCCCGGGAGGAAGATCCACCATAGTCCAAGTACCATTATCTTCCAAAGCACGAATTTCAGATTGCATAGCTTCACGCCAACCAGGATCACGCATAGCTTCCCGAAAAGAGCGGGGCTCAACTCCGCTAAGAACAGCTGCAATAAAAAGACGATGTCGAGCAGAAAAATTATCACAATTCACATAGTGTGCTAAGGGGTATGGAGTACCTGAGGAGCATGTCGGAGAAGGTAAAGTAGGGACGGGACTCAAAGAGCGGACATTGTTGGTGACAAAATCACGAAGAAGCACAGAAGACTTTTTCTCACGTTGACCACGGCCCAAAGTAGTGCTAGAAGCATCCAGAGAAGAATCTGACGGGTGGGAGACTGGGGGCGAAACAACAGCAGGCCCAGGCCCAGTGTAGGACACGGGAGGTCTAGTCCCAGCAGCAGACGTGGGAGGAGAAGGCCCAGCAGCAATAACAACATCCCTAGGCCCAGTAGGAGCCGCGGGAGCTGCTGGAGACCCGGATGACACGACAGACGCGTCAAGCCCAGTAGAGGCGCTAGGAGAGTTGGGCCCAGCAAGAGAGAGTGGGACGGGTGAGTCAACAAGGTCAAAATCCTCGATAATGTGGGCTGGACCACCAGTCCCCATAGCACCAAAGTCACCAAATGGATCAACAAAATCAGCATGAGAATTGGAGGCAAAAGGGAATTCATTTTCATAAAAAGTGACGTCCCTAGACAGAAAAAATTCTTCCGTGTCAAGATCGAAAAACCGCCAACCCTTTTTCCCATGAGGATAGCCCATAAACACACACTTCCGGCCCCGAGGAGCAAACTTATTACCCTTTGATTTTTGATTATGTGCAAAACATAAACAACCAAACACACGCATTGCATCAAAGGAAGGGGGGAACCCGTAAGAACTTCAAAGGGGGTTTTATCGTGCAAGAGACCAGAAGGGGTACGGTTTATGAGGTACACAGCACCAAGTACACATTCATTGGACCTGCACACACAGGCTCACATCGGAGAAGAGAGTGACCACACACAAGCCCAGATGAGGTTCCATCCTAAAACCAATTGGCAATAGGAGGAGTAGCCCATTAAGCTTATATGTTAGTCACTCTCTCTCTTCTTCTTTAATATGGAACAAGCTCACATGTGGGTTAACACCTTAACACTCCCCCTCACATGTGAGCCCATCTGAAATAACACCCCTACATGGGGCAAACACTATTACTGGGCCCTCCCTATGTGGGAACAACAATGGGCCAGGATCGTCCTGCTCTGATACCATGACAAGTGATAGGGTAAATTGATTTCCTTGACTTTGTCATTCCACAATAATGGTATATATACCAAGTACAAAATAGAGGCAAAGCACCGGCCCATAGAGCTATACAAAACTATACAAGTAAAGAATATATAACAAGGCCCTAAGTACAACAAAGCCCAAACACAAAACATATAGTCCAACACCTACTGAACTAACATCTCTCGCAAGTAGAGTTACCAAAGTTTGACATAATACGACAAAACGACACAAACCGAATACGAAAAACGGATTAGTATTGAGGATCTCATCTAACCCATTTGATAATATGGGTCAATATGACATGACATATCTTATTAAATGAGTTGGTTAGTGTTGAGTTTGTCAACATGTATATGACACTCGTTGAACCCGTTTAACACAATTTATAAACAAGATTAGGATTTCATATAGAATAGTCCCTCCGTCCAATATTAATCGATTGACAAGACACGGATCAGACATGAAAAAAGTGGGTCACTATTGAGAGTCTCCACACGTTTAATTATACGGGTCAGTACGACACAACACGTCTTAATATCACATATGATGTTTTAATTTGTAATACCACCAGATGATTCTAAATTATTATTATGACACTTACTAGTATCACTTTTGTTAGATTTTGGCTAAAGACGACATATATAAAATTAGTATGAATCTCATGTTCATGTATGTTAATATGACTTCATTATGAGTTTGATATACCTTTTGATGTGTGCTTCCTCTACCTTCTTCGATCAATAACAAAGACGAGAACTTCAAATGTAATTCCTCTACTTGTTCTAAACAACATGATCTAATATCCTTAATGTTCTTAGCTTAAAACAATGGAGCAAGATACAATTTTTTCCTCTCAATATTACATGGCAATGGCATCTAGAGTTAAAGTTTATCATTTTCATATAACATTGTCCAAAATTTTCATCCAATGGTCAACACTAGGGATGAGCATGGGTCGGGTCTGGGACGGGTCCAGCCATACCCAGACCATACCCGTAAATTTTGATTTGGACCCAGACCCGCCCCAAATCCACAGGGTCCAGAAAATCCGGACCCTTACCCAGATCCAATGGATCTAGCGGGTCTCGGGTCCAAAACGGGTCCTAGCCGGGTCTTCAGATTATTAGAAGTTTCGATTGCTTTTTTTAACCGCGGTATTTTTACACCCGTTTTTATTTAGTTATTATAATGATAAAACGACCTAAATCAGAGTCTAATACTAGTACAAAACATCTTAAATTAAAATATCCACTACAAGTTGACTCAAGTGTTAACGAAAAGTTTTGTTACTCTTTATATACCTTGTATATAAGACATATATATTTAATATGTAAAAAATATGGGTCTATGGGCGGGTCTGGGTCTGAATTTATCAGGCTCGGACCCAGACCCATATTTTAACACCATACCCGGACCCAGACCCAATGGGTCTCAAATTTCTAGACCCAGACCCTTGAAAAATGGGTCGAGTCCAACCGGGTCTGGGTCGGGTTATTGGTCCATGCTCATCCCTAGTCAACACTAACCTTAAGATGTATATTGATAACCTAATAAAGCATACCTTAAACCTAGGAGTAGTTGGAAGAGGCAATGTCCGTTTTCTTGCCCTTAATTAATCCGATTTTAAGTTTTCGTGAGGACTTTATAGGCTCAATTAAAATTAAACTGCAAAATTGAGCTAGCAAATCGAAAGATGTGTCCAACTTACATTTCGATCAATTTATGTAGCTCTATGCATACCTCTAATTTTCAACACCTTTCTAACCTTGAAACATTGTTTGACGACGTTTCTCTATGTAATATGACTTTCGTTAAATTAGATGCTTTCTTTAAATAACAATAAGTATGCCTCAATAAGAAAATTTATCATCATAGTATACATATAGATGTGGATAAAACTAATAGATTAAGACAAGACACATCTTGTCTATACTTGAGGCTATTCAAGCATACAAAAACACTACAAATAAAATACTAAAAAAAAACATGAAAATCTAATCCAAAGCATAGGATTTTTCATATTTTCACAATTTCCAAACAGTGGTTCCATTTTATTGCCTACCACAACCAAAAGAAAATTACGGTGGAAATTCTTATATTATGGGATTAACATTAATCAATTAATACAAGTAGAATTAAGACCAAATTTATTTTCCGGGGCTATTTATTTATATTTTACTTCTTACAATTATTATAATTAGTAATCCCATGAAAATAAAATTCCCCTAATATTATCTGTCCTTAAGATCTTCCATAATTCCTCCTCCTACAATTGGTTTTTGTCCCCTCTCACCATCCTCATCTCTCTCTCTCTCTCTCTCCCCAAACCCTAATTTCAACTCGTCGTATCTTTTTCCTCTGATTTCTCAAAAAAACAGGTAAATCTTCTTCATTTTAGTTTCCTTGATCAAAATTCTTAGCTGGGTTTTTGCTATTTCGATCACCTGAATGAAATCATAGCTCACATTTTAATGGCGTTTGCTAAACTCTGCTTTAATTTTGTTCGATCAAGCTCTTAACTTTGATGATTAGCATTTGTTCTTATTTATTTTATGTTTTCTTTGGTTGATTTTGTGTGAGATTATTACATTGATTAACAATAAACCCTTCATTTAGTTTAGACTTGTTTATTATTCCTGCTCTGTTGTTTAATGAAATTTGTATTGATTTAATGTTCAATCGGTTATAGAAATTCTGATTTAGATCCTGAATTATGAGTGGTTATCAAGTTGCTTAAATTTTGGCCATTTGGGTCTTTTTTTTTGGGTGAATTCAGATGTACATGGAGGGTTTGGTGTTGAATTGAATTGTGAGAGGGTGCTGTTCTTGCTGTTGTTGTAGCATGAATGCAGTTGTAGCAGTTGTTTTATTATGTGGAAAATCAATGTTTTGGGTCCTTAGAGATTGTTGAAAGAGAGGGAAATTCACATGGATGCCGACGAATGCAATACGAATCACTTAGATGCTGATGTTCGTCTGCCCCCTCGAAAGCGGCTACTAGCTGGGTTGAAAAAACAGAGCTGTTCAGAGAGCACCTCCCAATGCTCGCAAGAGAATAATCCAAGTCTTAGTCCTAGTCCAAGCCCAGGCCCATCATTTAGTGCAAGTCCTTTGAGCGAGTTTGATGTCCGTCTCAATAATCTGTTGAGATCTTACAAGAATGGATCTAACATGTCCCCTGAGGAGATAGCGCAGGCTGCAGGATCAGCTGCAGCTGCTGCATCTAAGGCAGCTGAAGCTGCGAGAGCTGCTGCTGAGGAGAAAGCTTCTGTTGCTGCAAAAGCAGTAGCTGCTGCTAAGAGTGCCCTGGATTTGGTTGCATCCATATCCGAGGAGACGAGTAACAAGGGTAAGCACCTAAAGAAGAATAAGCTCAAGAAGCACGTCCCGGTTCAACTCTTGTACAAAAAGTACCAACCAGTTGAGAACTGTGGGACTGATGAAGAGCTAGCCAGGAGACTGCATCGTGCTATAAACAGCTCCCCGCGAATTTCTAAACATTCTCCAGGGTCGGACTCTAAGAATCATAAGCGCAAGAAGCTCAAAATCTCACCATCCACTGAGAAGAACGGCATTGCTAATTGTAATGGGGATGTTACCGAGGGAGGTATGGACTGTGAAGGGTCTAATGAAGAGCCTTTAACTGTCAAACTTGATGATAAGGTGTTAAAATCTACTAAGCCTGATGAGGTGGAGGTGAACAGTGTTGAGGCTGAATCAAGTCACTCCAAGGAGAAAACCTTTGAAGCATCAGATGATGTATGTATTAATGGTAGAAAGAGAGGTCGAATCAAGCAAAAAAAATTGCCTTTAAGCATATGTAGCTCTAAGGATCAAGCAAACCCTAAAGATCACATTCTGACAAACTCATCGTTAACTAGGGCTAAAACTGATAGATCAGCGGTCCGTCATGTATCTTTGCTCTCTTTGGAGCCTCCTGCAGAAAATGTTGCACCTGTTGAGGTTGGACCAACTTGGAAGTGCCAGGATTTCAAAGTTTCTCAGTGCCTTAATCAAGACAAAGTTGTGCATTCTTAATGATATTTGTCGACATGTCGCCACCATGATGGAGCATCCGTCCCAGCCGAGGTAGAGTTGCATCATGATCTTCTTGTAGAAAGAGTCTTATTTATGATTATAGTGTATCTTTTTGCTTGTTGCATTGTATGGGCTTGTTGAGAACAATGTATATTTTTACTGTTCAGTTTCTCATATCGATGTGTGATATAGGATAGGTGTTGCAATAATGTGTAGTGCTTTCGCTGCTACACGGAATACGTGCTTTCACTTTGTAGATGTAGGTCTAGATGTACAAGAGAGTACAATGTATGATCT
This sequence comes from Beta corolliflora, assembly GCA_947648045.1. Taxonomy (NCBI): domain Eukaryota; kingdom Viridiplantae; phylum Streptophyta; class Magnoliopsida; order Caryophyllales; family Amaranthaceae; genus Beta; species Beta corolliflora. The sequence continues at coordinate 149,701 of CANSZD010000518.1, read as the reverse complement.
TCTGATAATTATTCAATGAATGATTCAATTTCTCCCTCAAAATTCTATGCTTTTTCATTAGTGGAGTATATCCTTTTGCGTATATTTTGATGTTTGTTCAATACCTGAGATTGCTGAAAATGCATAAAGCTATTTGCCTATTTCTAATAAATAGTGAATTGGTTGTTGCCACTCTTTGTTACTCTTCGTTTGGGTAGGAGGAAATGGAGAGAGAGAAGGAAGGGAAAGATAATAAGTTCCCTTGTTTGGATAACGGATTGGGGGTAGGAGGAAATGGAGAGAAAGAGAAGGAAGGGAAAGATAATAAGTTTCCTTGTTTGGATAACGGGTTGGGGGAAGGCAGGGGAGGGAGAGGGAAGGATCCTTTTTCACCCCTCTTTGATTTAGGAGATCTAGGGAGAAAGTGAAGCTTCATTTTCCCTCCTATATATGGCTATCCAAACAAAAGAGTGTGCCTACTACTATTTGTTTCTTGTTTAGTAACTATTATCACTATTAGGGGTAGTCCCATTCTAAGTTCGATCTTTTTTAATTTAACCATTTTATGTTATTAGACAATTTCTAACGCCCTACTCGTTGATAAGGTGGTAATGTATAATGAATTTATATGTAACTTAATATGAAAAATTCATCATCATTGACTAGTGACTATTGTTCATGATGATGAAACTTGGTCCTAATATTAAAATTTTCTTCATCTCAATTCATAAACATCCATAATCACTCAATATAGGGTGTGTTTTTATCTACCTTGAAAAATCATTTTGAGATCTAGCAAGTTTAGATAAGTTCCAATGAGTTTAGATAGTTTTTTGTTTTTTTTGGCAGAGAGTTTAGATAGGGTTGATGTGTTTAGTTCTTACAACTCCAACAAAAATTAGGTGAATAAAATGCTATATATATACTAAAAATGACATTTGAGAATAAGTTTCATCACCATAAATATTTGCTATTAGACTTTCTTATAAGATTAGATATAATAATTAATAAGTTGATTACTTACAAAGTATGATGTTTTTTGACATAAAATAAAAGGTTTTCATCACCATAAATATTTGCTATTAGACTTTCTTATAAGATTAGATATAATAATTTGATTACCTACAAAGTATGATGTTTTTTGACATAAAATAAAAGGCCACTTTGGAAAAATAGAATATAGAATTGTTCATTTCACATAAACATAGAGAGTCACTATTGGAGAGTTTTAATCTCCCACTTCCCAAACAGATGTCAATACTCAATACCTTTCCAAATTCATTTACTTCATGTTTCTCCATATGCATTTTATCATGTGACTCGATTATAAACTACTTCTAAGTGGGCCATCTATTCTCTAAACCGCCCTTAAATAAAAATCTTTAATAAAACCACCATCTCCCTTTTAGGCTCCGTTTGGTTGGGTTAAAACATTTTCAGTGCAAAATAATTTTCATGGAAAACAATTTACAATGGAAAACACAATTCCAAAATTAGTTTTATGTTCTTTGGTTCCATGTAAGAAAAATGATGGCATGAAAGGAAAATGAAAGGGAAAGTAAGGAGGTAGTGAGAAGAGTGTACAAGAGACATAAGGAAAAAGAAGGATAACCGTTTTCCCTTCATTTTGAAGGGAAAATGGTTTTCAATCATTAGGAGAACAATTTTACTCTAAGGGAAAATGATTTTACACTCATTTGCAAACCAAACAATGTAAAATTGAAAATAGAGGAAAACAGTTTTCCAGGAAAATGTTTTACGCCCTACCAAACGGAGCCTTAATTAATTCCGACAACCACCCTAGCTCATTCCTCATGAAGACTCTATTCTCCTCGTCTTATTAAAATAAGTTTTAATAAAAATATGTTTAGTTAAGCAAAATAAGTTAAGTTTATCAAAAATAAGTTAAGCAAAAGTAAGTTAAGTGCAGCAAAAATAAGTTAAGTTCAACAAAAATCTACTCTAAGTTTCAGCAAAAATAAGTTCGCTAAAGATAAGTTCAACAAAAATCTACTCTAAGTTTCAGCAAAAATAAGTTCGCTAAAGATATGTTCAACAAAAATAAATTAAGTTCAATAAAAATAAAATTCAGCAAAAGTAAGTTAAATTCATAAAAAAAAAAAAAAGTTAAATTCATAAAAAATGGGTTAAGTTAAACAAAAATAAGTTGGAGATAAGAGAGCCTAAATAAATTATTAAACAATTATATGTTTTGAACCCCCACCCCATCCACCACAAGACCACCCTCACACCACCCACCAGGCCACCAGAACTAGAGCCACCTCCCTCCTCCATCGCACTCATTCTTTCATCTTTAATTAAGATGGAAGGAGGAATCAAGGAGTAATAATATGGTGGCTAGTCGACGGATTGGGTGGGATGGCTGATTAGGTTGGGGTGGGGAGGGAGGGGTAATTTTTTTTCTTCATTTTTTCTTGTCTTTTTAATGATTTAGGTGTTAAATTTAAAATTAATTATTAAAATATGTCAAATTAGTTTTTTTTAAGAGAAATTTCATTAATTGAAGGCCAAGATGTAATCAGACAAGATCAAATCAAATTCGTCTTCGAAGAAACTACAATGAACAAGATCGAGCAATACAACGCAACCCCCTTGTATTTGCTGAATCACGCAGCTAATGATGGGGAAGTCTATCCATCTGACATAGTTTGGGAAGAAAATTCTTGATTTAACCATGTTGGCTGCATCCGAATTTCCAATACGTTGATGGTCTTGAATTTCAACCAATAGGAATAATTTTTCATACCAATTTTTAAATTTCCATGTGGGAAGAAAATATAACCAAATTCCAAACTCCCATGAAAGGAGAAAAAGAACCCAAAAATTGGGTTGAAAACTCTCAAAAAGAGAGAATGGATGAAAATTAATAACAAAAATAATGAAAACTAGAAGAAAAAAGAAGAATTGGGGGCTTACCACCATCAAAAGAATGATGACAGCCCCAAACTAGAAAAAAAGGATTAGGGTTTTTTGAGGAGGAAGAGGAGAGAGGGGAGAGGAGGAGACTAGGATATGTCAAATTAGTTGTTGATTGACTGTTTAATGAAAAAGGTAGTCATGTGAATATGTCTAATGAAATAAATAATGCCATCCTTGCTCTTATACGCTTTGATAAGTTTGAGGATTTGATGGCTCGTAATCTAAATACTTATAAATCTAAATTTATATATTTTGTTATCAGTCATATCTAATTATATCTATATAGAATTGTAGATCATGCTTAATATGTTCACTTAGTAATATATACTTGACGTCCTTTCAAATGTCAGTATCTTTTGTTGAACTCGTCTCAATGTGTATCTTAATAAAATTGATATTTTACTACCTAAATTACGCATAATCAAAGATATTAATGTTCAAAGTTGTACATTGGCAAACATGCCTATTCCTTTGAATACAACTGTTAAGAAAGTGGAAGAAGTATATGCAAAATATTTAATACTGTTAACTATATATAATGTTCATATAATTTTGTACATAATATATAATAGTAAACATGAATGTTTACATGATATAGTTTCTTTCAAACATTATGCTTGTGAGTGAAACAAATTGATAATAAGTAGGGATGATTTGGCGAACATCATTGTTAACGATGTGGATACTCCAAGGAAACGAAAGTACATTGCAAAGGATGTTGATTACCACAAGGCTATCTCTTTCAATTATGAGATGAGAGACACCGCTCTCCTAAATTATGAGAAGACTTTTTGCAGATTACAGTATTTTCATTTATCAATGTGGTAGAAATGCCCATGTAGGATTTAATTATAATAGCCCATTTGGTAAAAGGTAATAAACTGATGACAACGATAAAGAATTGTAGTCTATATTGCTAAGTGAATTTCATGTTAAGCGATATGGTAATAGAACTTAATTCCTCTAACACATGCTTTTCTTCATATATTTTCATCATCACTCAATACCACATTTCCAAGTTGTGAAAGATGGTAATGAAAGTAACATTACCGTGAAAATTGACATGGGACTTTCAAGTAACTGTAAAATGCATTACCATTACCAACATTTATATTTGCTTACAAAATGGGCCATAAAAACGCTTCCTAAATGATCGTCAATAACAACATTAAAATATTGGTAGCACAAGTGCACAACTTAGTTCAATAGTGTCCAATGGTGGATGATCCGTTGTTTCCTCCAAGGTTTAGTAGGTGAAGGAAGCTATTTTTTCATATAATGTTTGATCCTAAAAAGATGATCCATAAAGTTAACTGAAAACCCGATGTGATCTAATATCAAGCCAAACTCGATACCCAAACAAGAACCAACATGACTGCATGAGAGTTACCTAGCCCAATAATTCCAGAACTAGTATAACAAAAGTAAGTTTACCACTACTTTTACGTTTCCAAACAATGCACAAGTTAACGAGAAGAAAGCTAGAAATGAAAAACATAAGAAGTAACACCAAAGAGAAAGAGAACAACAATTTCCACATTCTTAGAAACCCAGATATACATCCTTTTGAACTATAAACTTCGATCAAAATTCTCGTTATAAAGTCAGTGATCCTCACCAAAAGAAAATAAAAAAAGGGAATCAAATCATTATATTACATCAGGTATAATGAAAATTGTATAACCCTATAGAAGGGGGAAGGGGGGGTTATAGAACCTCTTGTAAATTGTAATGTAACCTTATTGTAACTAAGGTAAAAACCAAAATTAAATCGTGGGGGTAATTTCTTCACTGTGCAGGAAGCATTCAAAGAGATGAACATGCAGCAAACCTGTAAATGTTGTCCTCTCTTCAAGAATTCACCTAAAGTTGAAGGTTTTTCATCCCAGCAGTTAATTTCTTGTCATTAGAATTATCGTTAGAGGTCACGTTAAGCCAAGGGTGTTGCAGGCACTGCTGGGCAGTGGGCCGCTTTTCAGGAGCAAAATCAAGAATTGGGCACAGAAATTCAGCAAAATTGCGGGCGTTTTCTTCAGTGAATTTGTACTTGTCAACAAGTAATCGATCAAGCGACCAATACTTGAGTCTTTTGATCCTCTTTAGGTCCCCATATCGATCAAAAAAGTCTTTAAAACGCGCTCCTCCACTGGATATCTGCTCAAGCAAGCATTAGCAGAGAGTGCATGTCAGGAACCATGACTAGGAAATTACAAAGGTAGAAAATTTTAGATGCTTGCTCACCTTTTTAGGCATCTTCCCCAGGAGTTCCATCATTTGGGCAAGATGATCCTGAAAAGACATGCCATAAGAAAAGTATTCAAGATTTTATATAAAGAAAAATTATTTTAAGGAAAAAATCGATTCAGAAGAGAATATAGCTAGCTCACCACAGTGCGCAAAGTGCAAGAGAAGGATTTCACAGAAGATAGTAAGCAAGAACAGCATTTTTTCATGCACCAAATCAGTAGTCTATGATGGGTACACTAATTCAACACAATTGAACTTTTAGGTGATGCAATTAATAAATACTCCCTCTGTCTATATTTACTTGCTACATTTCTTTATTTGATAACCATGACCCACCAAAAAGTACCAAAATTTCCTTTATTTTTGTCATCTTCCTACCTATAATTCCCAAATATTTGTCATTTTCCTATAAAATTATGGTCTCCACCACACCTTTTCTCCTTTCCTAAAAACTTGTGCCCACAACAATGTAGCAAGTAGATGTAGACGTAGGGAGTATCTATCATGTTTCGTGGCTACTGAGGACCTCAGGTTATAAAGATCTCAACAGTTCAGCCATCCTATTTAAGGGTAATCAGATCTCATTTCACCCGGTACGAGATGTCGGTGAGATAATGGGAATGTTTGGTTGTTAAAAGTAGGTGGCAATTGGCATGACGAGCTGTTCGTATTGGTTGTTTATGTTGGCTGTTGGACTATTAGATGTTTATAGATGTGTTTGGTAAAATCAGCCGGTGGTGTTAGCTGTTTAATGCAAAATAAAAGCAAAAGCCAAAATCAATATGAAAAAGCTAGTAAAACCAGCTTTTAACTTTTGGCTAAAAAAGCTTGCTTTTCAACTACCCAAAATGTCAAAGTACATTTTGGCTCTTTGACCATATGAAAAAGCCAAAAGCCAATGAAAAAGCCGCCCAAGAGCCATTTACCTAACACCCCTATAGCTAATCATTCCTTCCGGAGATTGCCATCAACTCACAACAGTAGTGCGCACATTAAGAATATTTAATGAAGCATTTGACATAATTAATCAACTAATGAGAGCTCCATTGATAAAGAGAAATGTCTACCTCATCATCCGTAAATCCTTGTCTACCTTCAGGAGTAAATAACATGTCACCAGTCGCAAGCTCAAATGCTGTGCAAGCAAATGACCACATGTCAGCGGACATGGTATAACCTGAACGAATAACAACTTCAGGAGCTCTATACTGCCTTGTCTGTATTTCTTCCATGAACTGTTGATCAGCCCAACAGGCGTTTCCGAAGTCTACAACTTTGCACCTCACATCGATCCCTTGCAAAGATCTTTCTGGTTTTGGGTGCTGTGCCATACCCATGGAAGCCCTTCTCTGGGAAATCCTGGCCACTGCCATCTTTGCCCTCCTTTTCAGCTTTTTCTCAATTAAACTCATTGAAACTCCTCCACCATTAAGGTTTCCCCCTTCAGGCCTTTCAAGAATAGGGGTAAAACCAGACTTAACTGGATCTTTAGATGGATCAATAGGAGAGTTTAGAAGAATGTTTTCTGGCTTTAGGTCTGTGTGGATTATGTTACGTTCCCGGTGCAAATAATCCAAGCCTATCAAGATACATCTGCAAATTTCCCTAACTTTGTTTAAATCCATGCCTTTGTGACGATTGTATCTGATTAGACGGAGCAAGCTATCCCCGAGATACTCAAGAACCATGCATAGGTGCTGCCCATTTGGGCCTGTATGCTTGAAGTGATCAATCAATCGAACCACACACTTGGAATGTGTTGAATCTCCACCAGAAATCGCTGAAAGGATTTCAATTTCATGAAGAGCAGCCTGAGCAAACTGTGGTGCACTTTTCTGAATCTTCAAAGCCACAAACTCCTGATACAAGCACAACCACCTTAAATGGATGTAAAAATAAAGAAGATAGTGGAAGTAAAAACCATCAAGAAGCGCAGCATAAGTAAAGAAAATAATACAGAATAACAAATATTAAATACTGAGCTGGAGGATTGAAATTAAAAGATTGGTGACGAAAGAAAATAGGCTCAAATTGAAGTTCTCGAGAATACCGATGGCTAAGACTTTCAACGTTTCAAAGCAAAGCGGCCAAAACTGGTCCTATGATCTCTCACCTTTTGATCTATTAAACTGGCAAAAGAATTACTTTTTTTGTTCATTTTGACTGTGAAAGTATAATGGGAAAAGTTGCACAACTTGGCTATATATATAACTTTTTCCCCTTTATTATGACTGTGAAAATATTTGGGGGAAACTTAGACAAGATATTTGGATGGAATAACCTAGTTTCATCAAGGATGATAGAAATAAAACTAAATAGACTATGTGTAACCCAGGCTTCCATCCCCTGGTTCATACTAGTATATAAAAGTGAAAGGGAAAAAGGTAAAGAGATTGTATCAAATAAAAGAACTCCACTTCGCAAAATATTTGAACAGGACCTCCAACATCCTTCTCTCTACCTGATCATAGAGACATACAAAGAAAATACTCAAGGAGATGAAAGTATCAATATGATAATCCACTTTTTCAGGTTCACATCACCAATTTGCAGCAGTACTGCCTTACAATGCTGTAAAAGACCTCATATATGCCACAGCCAAATTTCTTAATAGGATTGCAATAAGGACAGTTCTACATAATTGTCAATTCCTAACCTTTTGCGAGAACATGTGAGGTCAAAATGCCGTTCATGTCCATTGCTCAAACTTCACCACATTTACAAACAAGGACAAACATAGGTATTTATAAAAATCTTACTCAAAAGCTGAACCAATCCATTTAGGTTTCACTCTACATCAGCATAAGTTAGCTTTAAACTCAAAGGCTACGAAGGTTATGTTTTGTTCACCTTGTTTCAATAGCTTATTGCTTATTTTTGTCTATATCATATCAGACCAAACCACACCAGAGAAAACTGGATCTTCTAAGTCAAAAAAACTTATTTCCATTGATATCTTCAGTTACGTATTATTATAACTTATGAGCAGGTGATGTATTCTATCATTTCAACCAATTCTATCATTTCAACCAAGATATATGAAAATCAAAATCCTTTCCATAAAACTTCCGGAATTTTGCTTCCCTCAAATTCATGTACTTCCTCTAATTCAAATATGAGTGATAAACCTAATTTCTTTCATTTCAAAACAATTGTCACTATGTTATGAATGCAAAAGTGAGAGTCACTCTAAAAAATCTATATTAAGATGATAAGCCATTGTATAATATCAAAGGATAATTAAATACTAGTTAACTACTCCCTTTGTTCTTTCATAATAATTATACTTCACTTCTTGGGATAACCAAGGCAGGCAGACAAGTATGTGAGAGGAACTGGAAAAGCAAGAGATAGAATGTAAAAAGTAGGTGAGAGAATGTAACAGAGAGTGCTAAAAGCAAGAGAGAGGATGTAAAATTTTCAATGGATCATATCACCTACATAGGAATAAGTAAGAGTGTAACTATCAAAAAGAACGGCTCAAAAAGGATAGTGTAACTATTAAAAAAGAACGGAAGGTGTGCTTTACTATACCAATGCATTTTAATTAGATTTCGCCAAATTCTTTAATATTCCCCCCCCACACACACACACACACACAGTAATTGAAGTGTAAATATTTTCGACTAGCAAGGGTACATAAATCACATACATTAAAGCTGAAATAAAAGAATTGTGTTTTCCTACCCTCACACTTTTCTCTAACCCTCATCCTAGCTCTCCTCTTCCAAAGCAAGTCCCTACTCTCACACTTTTCTCTAACCCTCATCCTACTGGCTCTCCTCCCCCAAAGCAAGTTTCTACCCTCACACTATCTTTTTATGATGCCAACACAAAATTGGGCCTACTTAATTCAGGGTGCATTTATATACTCCCTCCGGTCTTTATTAGTTTAACCGTTTCTTTTGCACATAATTTTAGGAGAAATGATGTTGTGGGACATAGAAAGAAAGAGAAAAGATTAATTTATATTAAAGTTGAATGTGTGTGTGATGGAAAGTTAGTAGTCCCATTCCAAAAATAGAAATAAAAGAAATGGGTAAACTAATAAGGGACATCCCAAAAAGGAATACGGGTAAACTAATAAAGACCGGAGGGAGTATATTTTATACCTAAACATTATTGCAACACATGCTTATATGAATCTTCCAGACTAGAAGTAATAACTGGTGCTAGCCATGCTAGGAAGAAACTAATTAGGAAGCTAGAATTGCATTCATGTAGCATAAATTTGCAAACTTTCAGGGTATAATTTAGGCCAGGCAAGGTGGCTTTGGTCCCAGCAAATCCACATAAACGTTCAGCAGATTGTTACCTTTTTAGTATTTTTGGAAATGTATCATTTAAGTAGGACTCTGCATACAACAGCAAGAACGATTCTATACCTAGTATAGATTTTACCAGTAGGCAAGTTTTGGGAAGTCCAAAAATGCATGAAATCTCACCCCAAACCATATTAAACCAGCAGTTGAATTTGTCGAAATGTTTTTCTTCTAGTTGCGACTTGCAAGAGTAACATGTCCTTCATTCAATAAATGGAGATTAGTCTCCAACATATATTAGATTTGTCTATCCTTAAGAATGTCGTACAGCCGAAAGAGCAAGGCTTTCCACTTCTGAAATATGAATCAAATTCAAAGACTCTCCACTATTTAAATATGAATAAAATTCAAAGGCTCTCCACTTCTTAAATATGAATCAAATTCATCATATAAAAATCTGAATAAAGTGCTTCCTACAACATAAACATCCTTCTTCAGACAACAAAAAGCGCATATACTTAGTATCTAAAAAGTTAATTCTTCATACATAGCAAGCTCCGTCTACATGCTTAAGTTTGCTTATTTACAATACAAAAAAAGGGACTTCTTGAGGAAAAAAGGTCACTCGAACTTAATGTACAGGAAAATCAAACCCGGGTTTTTTTTATTGGAGGGGAGTCCAAATAATGACAATCTCTTGATACTTGAGTATGCCAAGTTATTGCTTTGTTTACAAAGCCTCAAAAAAGTTTCAATGAGACTTGGAATTACAGCTTAAACAAAGTCTAACTTGCTGTCGAGAAATAAATGAAAAGATTGAATAAAACATAGATAAGGTAAACAAAGTAAGCAAACAATTCAAATATCTATGCGTATAACTTCCCCAATTTCTTCCTTCAATGTGCATCAAAAACCCATGTAAAAGAAATAGGGAAGCAATCAACTCGTCGCTTGCCGTTTCCACTATGCATAACCCCCACCATATGTCTACAAAATCCACATTCCTTTACCAAATTTGTTATTTCATATCAGATGACAATTACCAGTTTAAGCAATAGTTAGGAAGAAAAATTTATTGAAAAGGAGAAAAATCCAAAAGATATGTGATCTTAAACACTCCAATTTAATACCTTAAAAATCAATATACCCTTCAATGATCCAATCCAACGGTAGGGCACCCTCCAATCACCAAAAAAAAAACTAAGATGATTACACGATGATAACATTGCATAAAGATCAAATAACTTGACAACTACTATCATTAAGCACAGAATAAATGCAATCTATTCAAGAAAAAGACAACCCATTTAATCAATTCTTCAACAAAAACCAAACCCCAACAATAATTTACAAAATCCAAATGATGGGTCCACAAATATATGATCCAAATCAAACAAAATTCAGGAAATTTCCCAAAATGAAATAATCTTGAACAGATCAACAAGAAAGAAAAACATACAGAGGTAAGAGTATCATAAGCAAGCCAAACAGTGGAAAATTGTCCCCAACCCAATTTTCTCTGAGCAATGTAACGTCCACCATTGAAGGAATCACCCACTCTCACAGCATGATACCCTCCTTTTCTGTATGATTCAAACTCCTCTTCTTCTTCCTCTGACCCAGAAGATGATGAACAAGACATAATTTTTATCTTCTTTTCACACTAATTGATTGATTAATTGATTTCCTTTTGTACTATTTCTGGGGGGAAAAGAAGATTTAGGATGATTATTGAGGTTGATTTGATCTAATTTAATCTGGGTATGTCTCAAAAAGCTTACTTTTTTGGCTTAATGAGATGAAATGGGGATTTGCATAAACTATTCCATATGATTTGGGGAAGAAAAGAGAGAAAAGACAGGACAGAGATGTTGTTTGCTGTTATTATTATATGTGGCCTTCAATACAAGACTTCTTCCACTTTTCTCTCTTTTTCTTTCTTTTTCTTCTTTCTTTCATTCCATTTTGGATTTTCAGATATCAAAATCGAAGGCTTCTTATTTAATTTTTTTATAACGAAATGGTGGGATTGGATCATAAATGGGGCCTTTTACAACTTTATCCTCCAAGGACATTACACCTTGTTTTAATAAAGCTTCGTTTGGTACTCCAAAAAAAAAAAAAAACTTCGTTTGGTACTTTGGTACAACTAAACAAATCATCGGATAGCAGCAGAGTGGATCGCAAATGTGGGACATCTAGTTGAACCATAACTGGGTCCTTATACAACTTTACCCTCCAAGGACATTACACCTTGTTTTAAAGCTTCGTTTGGTACTCCAAAAAAAAAGTTTCGTTTGGTACAACTAAAAAATAATCGGATAGCTGCAGAGTGGATCGCAAATGTGGGACATCTCGTTGACTTATTCTGTTGAAAAAATTAAAGTTAATTATTCCTTTTATGATTAACAAATATAATAACCTTAATATATACTTTATTCTTGTGCTTGACGCATTACAAGCAACAAACAAATACAAGTGCATACAATCCAATTTATAAATGCAATTATATATATATGATTGCATATAAATCATATTTACTTAAACACAACACATTTCTAGAACTATCAAACTACAAAGGTATTATTATTAGGCTAGGTTCGATTTGGGTAACGAGCTGATAACTAATTCTATTAGCTACTTGTTTTTTTTAACACAAAGTTGGTCAATTAAACATAAACATTCTTACAACTTAAAAACCTAAACATACTACTTAACCCAAAATACTTGTACTTAGTTAACAAAACCCTAGAAACATCATAACACATAAAGGAGTAAGTAATAATCCCATCCTTAATCCTCTAAAATCGTTACCCCCAACAAATCTTTCTTCATGTCCTCCTTAACACAATCTGGAATGAGGACATTGATTTTCGTCTCTTCTTTCATTTCCATCCCATATTTAGCCAACTTGTGAGCCACCATGTTAGCTTCCCTATTGACAAATGACATGCAGGATTTGTGCTTCAAAATTATTGTTGATATAACCAGCTATCTCACGCACTATTACTCCCAGTTGGTGCAATTCATAGTCCTCCACCTCCTTTAATCATCTGTGCATCCATTTCAATTTGGATCTTCTTTAGACTGAAGTCCTTTGCTAGTTCCAGTCTGATTGCAAGCAGTTCAGCATGAGCAGGGTGAAGGAATATGTCCTTAGACATCCCGGCAATTACTAAATATAAATAGGAATAATATTATGAAGATAATAAAGTTAATTATTTTAGTAATCTTATTTTCTTGCTAGAGAATAAATATGATTAATAGGACAATATTAATTGGGCCTATAACTAAAATATATTAATCCTATGAGGTCACACATTGTAGCACAAGTTGGACAAAGCAATCCGAATCCATTTAGGATTAGGGTTGGGCCGGTTTAAAGGGGAATATGAGGAGAATTAGTTCTCCTAACTAACCTATGACTCTTCTATTATATATAGGATATAATATTAGAGTTTAGGTGATCAATTCATTAATCAGTTTCTTTTTACAAGAGAGAGAGAATTGAAACCCTAAAATATTCCCTATGACCGGCGCCTATACCACCAAAAAGCAAGGGATATTTTCTCTTCCGTTCTAGCAGACGTTGGTGTTCAACTGGTGCTCGTGGACTGATTAGAGGAGCAACACTTGGGGCTCTCGGATCTTCAAAGCTTGCATACAACAGGGAAATCACGCTACAAAGGTTTGATATTTAATCCCTATTGAATGATTCATATGTTTGATTATGTCTGCGATCCTATGATAGATGTTAGGAAATTGTTTTCTGAAATTCCGCTATATGCATCTATATATTCCTACAAAGGGTATCGCTTTGCCTAATTCATAATATTCATATGATCATATAATTGTATGCAAAGTTATAATTTTTATTCAATTAAGGGAGGATTTATTTATGGCTTGAATTTGCATAATTGATATTTGATATTAATTGATTGGAAATTGTAAATAATAGATTTATTTGTGATTTATGCTCAAAATAATTTATAAAGGTCCGATTTTTTTTTTATTATGGACGAAATTAATTGTTAATTCACTCCTAATTTTCGGATTTTTATATACATAATTTATTAGATTTAAAAGTATTTAATGTTTAATTTGATTAATCATTGAAATAATTTGTTAACAATTAAAAGATTTGATTTTTTACTTGTTAAATAAATTTAATGTTCATCACCCACATAGATCTAGAATAATATGATGGCTGAAAATAATTTGATTATTTTTCCCACTAATTTTCGAATTTTATCATATTATTTATGAATTTTGGTTAAATTTTATGTTTAATTTGATTATTCATAGAATTTAAGGATAACAATTAAAATATTTGATTTTATTTGTTAAGATAATTCAGTAGATCACCCTAAAAATTATTTTTGAAATTTTCGGAATTTAATTGTTAATTTTCTGAATTTTTGGAAATAATTTGAGTTTTTGCCCTAATTTTGAATTCTTGTTAGATTTAATGTTTAATAGAGATTATTCATTCAAATCTAATTTCAACAAACCTAAAAATTTGTTTAAGATTTGTTGATGAATTGAAAATTTTGCCATAATTTTCGGATGATTAAAACCCTAATTAATCTCCTAAATCTTTAATTAATTGTTAAATAAAGAATCCTTAATTTAAAAGTAATTGTTACAAAATTAAAGAGGAAGCCATGGCTGGGTGGCCCCACCACTGTCGGTGGAGCCACGGTGGCTGGAGGAGGGCCAGAATGTGGCGGGGCAGAAGGCGGCAGTTGTGGGGAAGGGTGGGCGGCGCACGTGCGACGTGCGCAACCCCTCCCTCCTCGCTGAAACTGCTGTAGAAGTTGGTGGCTCGTGGCCGCCGCGAGTTTGGTAGCCCGGGTTGTCGGCGTCTTCTTCCGGTACGGTGTTCGCATGCGCGGCGGCGCGCCGGGCCGGGCGTTCAGGCCGGGCGTCTTTGTTGGCTTGGTGACTTAGTGTGGTGATGGTGTTTGTGGCTGATTGTGCAGCGTGCAATGAAGGCTGGTGGTTCCAGCGTGGAGTTGGCTGTTGACTGGCAGCCTTGTGCTGCTGGTCAACGGTCAACTCTAATTAAAAAAAAAAAATTTTTTTAAAGAAAATTCTGATTTTCTAAAGTTGAGCATAAATCCAAAAGTTTCCTATTTTGCAAATTTGTGAATAATAAAGATTATTGCCATATCTAAATAAGTAATTGAATTAAAATAATAAAATTTCCTAAATAATTTCTAGCTTAAATTTGTTAAGTTTTATAATTATTATGGAAAGTTATAGTTGCTTATTAATAGTTAATAAGTAAATCGTTTGTGTTTATTTTATTTTGATATTATAAATGCGTGGATGTTTAATGTAATATGTATGATATTATATTTTGCATGATATGACTAGTATGGCCCAAATCAGGATAGTAATTACGATCTGCGAATCGTTATATTTGAATGTAAATTAAATACGATCTGCGAATCGTTTGTATTTTTGTAACTTTAAATTTTCGTTATTTATATATTTAATTCAAATTATGTAATCAAGCATGAGGATCCAAGGAGTTTCAAGGATGGTGATCCATGGAGATTCAAGGGAGGATTCATGAAGACTAGTTATTTTCCTAAGTATAGGGGCCATACTAGATCATTTAATTATTGCTTTTATAATTATCTTGCATTTATTTTGTTTAAATGCTTGCTTCTAAGTTTGTTTTGTGGTTAATTGATTCATGTGTTCACTATTAATTGACCATATTAGTAAACTTAGGTCCCCAAAAGTAATATTGAGTTTAACTGCTTTCCCAAACAACACCTATAAAGCCTTAGATCATGAGTAATAGGTTCTGCCAAAGCAGGGTGTTGCTCATAGTTCCGGGGATAGTAGGGTAGGTTTTTGAAACTTACATGTTAATGTTTGGTTTAACTCAACAAAATCATCAAAAGATAAAGTTTTGGGTTTTGAAGCAAAGAGATAGGAGTAAACAAGGAGTTGTTAACCTGTCTACCAAGAATTATAATTTGTTATAATTAGTAAAGTGTTTACTTACCTCAACTACTATAAATTGAAGGCAGGGCCAAAGTCCGTTTGATTGTAGTGGGAGGGGATCTTGGTTATTTCTTTATTTAATGGGGGGCTTTCATTTTGAATAAAGGGTAGTAGTTAATTAAAATTTGTTTAATTGATGCTTTTGATAAATATTGATTGAATCTTGCTTTATTATTCTTTTATTGTAGTTATCATGTCTCGTTCAAACAACAACACTCCCGTATTTAATTTGCGCTATTTACTCGAAAAGGACAAACTGAATGCACATAACTTCCTACAATGGGAAATGGTCGTGAGAATCGTTCTCGGAGCCGAAGGAAGGGAAAAAGTTCTTGACAATCCTCTCCCCAACCCCGCCGAAAAGTGCTACTATAGGCGAACAGAACAAGGCAAACCCTAGAGGCCGATTCCGTGCAAGTAACATGTCTGATGCTTGCTTGCATGGAGCCATACTTTCAAAAGCGTTTTAATGGTCTGGATGCCTACTCCATCCTCCAGCAGCTGAAAACTATGTTTCAGAAGAATGCTAGATTGGAGAGGTTTGAAGCTCACTGTAAGTTGTTGGAGTGTAAGTTGGAAAAAGGAAAACCCGTTGGTCCGCATGTGTTCAATATGATTGGACATTTTCAGATCATGGAAAAATTGGGCTTCCCTTACCCTCCAAAACTGGCAACTGATATTGTGATCAAATCCTTGCCCGAAAATTTTCAAAACTTTCGGTTGAATTTTTACATGCAAGGAGGGAGGCTACCTTGCAAGAGCTGCATGGTATGCTAACTCAAGTCGAAAGGAGCTTGCTCACGAACCCGAACATAAGGATGTTCTTATGGTTAGGAAGGGCAAGCAATCAAGAAGAAAGGGGCTCCTAATAAGAAGAACAAGGGCAAGGTAGTTGCCACCGATGATACTTCTAAGCCACAAACCACTCCTAAGGCAAAAGTAGCAAGACTACATGAGTGCTACCACCGCCACAAGATTGGTCACCGGAAAAGGAACTCGCCCCAAGTATCCGGAAGATAAGAAGACCGGCGCTTCGACTTCGTGTATTTATGTTATAGAGATTAACTTATCTACTTCTACATCATGGGTATTTGATACCGCATGTGGAACTCACATTATTTGTAATGTGCGAGGCACTAAAAAGAAGTAGAATGTTGAGCAAAGGAAAAGTGGACCTCCACGTGGGCATTTAAGCACGAGTTCTTCGATTTGGTTGTGGGGATTGTAGTCTACTTTTGCCTTCTTGTTTAGTTTAGAACTCCATAATTGTTATTATGTTCCAACTATTACTAAGAATATTGTTTCGATTCCGTTTTGGATTCGGAAAGTTTTTCATTTCAAATAAAGAATAATTGTTGTTCTCGCTTATTTAAATGATTTATTCTATGTCTCGACCCAAGTTATCAAATGGTTTATATGTGCTAGACTTAGAAACCCACATCTATAACATAGACAAAGAAGAAACATAAAGCAAATGATTCAAACCCTACATACCTATGGCATTGTCGATTAGGCCACATAAGCTCAAAGCGCATTGAGAAACTTCATAAAGATGGAATTCTCAAATCATTTGATTTTGAATCATTTGACACTAGTGAGTTTTGCTTGATGGGAAAAATGACAAAATCTCCTTTCACAGGTTTTAGTGAAAGGGCCAATGACCTTTTAGCCCTCATACATACGGATGTGTGTGGACCTATGAGTACATTGGCTAGGGAAGGGTACAGTTATTTCATTACTTTTACCGATGATGTGAGCAGATTTGGATTTGTTTACCTCATGCGGCATAAGTCGGAATCCTTTGAAAAATTTAAGGAATTCCAGAATGAAGTACAAAACCAACTTGGGAAGAAAATTAAAGCATTACGATCCGATCGTCGTGGTGAATATTTATCTCAAGAATTTGGTGATCATTTGAAGGATTGTGGAATACTTTCACAATGGACTCCGCCAGGAACACCACAGTTAAATGGCGCTTCTGAAAGAAAGAATCGAATTCTACTTGATATGGTTCGATCCATGATGAGTCTTGCTGATCTTCCTATTTCATTATGGGGATTTGCGCTTGAAACAGCGGCATTCACACTTAACAGAGCACCATCCAAAGCAGTGGAAAAGACACCATATGAAATGTGGACAGGAAACGTTCCAAAATTGTCTTTTCTAAGGATATGGAGTTGTGAAGCTTATGTAAAACGTTTACTTTCTGATAAGCTTTCACCCAAATCCGATAAATGTCTTTTTGTGGGTTACCCAAAAGAGACTAAGGGATACTACTTCTACAACCAAAGCGAAAACAAAGTGTTTGTTGCTCGTAATGGTGTCTTTCTGGAAAAGGAGTATATTTCCAGAAAAACAAGTGGGAGAAAAGTATATCTCGAAGAAGGTCGAGATGAGCAACAAAAGGATGAGGTTAACACCTCATCAGAGGCGGCCCGGCATGAAAATGCTCAGGAGGTGGTGCATTCAATTCACGTACCTTCTACCGTCCCACTTGGAGATACTCCATGCGAAGTCACTCAACCTAGTGAGGTAGAAACTTCTTCTGTTGTTCCCCAACGTAGAACTAGTAGGATCATCATTCCGTCAAAGAGAAATATTGATTTCCTTTTGACTGAAAGTTCTGAAATAACGATTTTAGAATCAGAAGAGCCTACTAGCTACAAAGATGCTTTGGATACACTAGTGGAAAAAAACGCAAGGACTGCGGTGCAAGGGCTGCGTTTTTAAAAAAACGCAGCCCTTAATAGTGAAGGGCTGCGGTTATCCAAAAAACCGCAGCCCTTTTAGTAAAGGGATGCGGTTAGCATAAAACCGCACCCTTTATCAATAAAGGGTCATGTTTCGGGCTACCCGCAGCCCTTTTGGGCCTTAAGTTTTCTATCATTCTATTTGCCCTAGCCCCTAAACTCCCTCCAATTCCCATCTCATTCCCTCGCCGAGCCCCCCTCTCTCCTCCTTCCATTTCATCTTCTCTCTTCGTTCTCTCGGGCGCTCACCGTATCAAGAACCTCGCCGCCACTTTCGCTCGGCGTCCTTCTCATCTCATTCATCACCGCGACACGAGCAAATCTGTTCGTACTCAGTAATTTCTCTCTTCTCTCCTTGTTTCGAACTGGAGATGGAATTCTGCTTCGTTTTTTTTAGGATTTTGTGTGATTTCGTTTGATTGTTTGCTTGTTTAGGAAAATGATGCTTTTTTTTAGGATTTATTCATCTTTCGATTGATTTTTGTGGTTGGTGTTCAATTTCTTCAGATTTGGATGTCGAAGGACTCGAAAATTCTTCTACCATTGTAGCAAGGCAGCAGTGACTTCGTGTCTCCCTCTCTCTCTCTCTTCTTCATCTTTCTCTCCCCTGCGCTTCTCATCGGTTCGCGATCGCAGTAATTTCTTCGTCGATCTAAACTAAAATTTTCTGCTTCAGTAAAATTTCGCAATCTTTTCGTTCTGATTTAATTTAACTTCCGCTTATATTATCGATTAAATCATTGTTGAAATTTGCATTGATTGATTGATTGGTTTCCGATTACCCTTGGTTCGAATTGTTACTATTCATTTGATTATATGCTATTTCATCGCTTGTAATTTTCAATTTCGTTGTTGTTTTTGGATGTTGATTTTGTCGATAAATTTTCAATTTTTTTGTTCAAGAATTGATCGAAAATGGGTGCTCGACACTATTCTATTGATATTAGCGTAAATTTTGTTGATTGTGAGTGATTTTGGCAAGATTTATTTGATGGGCATTGCTTATTTCAAGGTTTAAATGATGGGTATTAGGTGCATTGAACAAGAGACAAACATTATCAACGACCGAGACACGTCGAACATTAACAAAAGAGGGCGGCCTGTCGGGTAAGTCCCGAAGATGATATGTCTTCTTCTCTTTTTGATTAGTTTCATACTTTCATTTGATTCCAATGTGGTGTTGATTGAAGGTGCCGATTCTCACGGAGTCGGATTCTTCATCGCGTCTTGGAATCTTAGGTTCGCCCTGTAATCATCTTATATACTTGATTAAGCCGCCGCTGGAATGTTATTATTGGATGTTGTGAGTCATTAACTTAGTGGACTCGATATTGTTGTTGAGTGATAAACGTGATGAATGTGTTTATGTTCTTCAATAATGCCCTGATTTTGGAGCTGTCTAATGATGTTCGCTTCGAATCTGAGATAAAAATACTCAAGGACACAATTGTTTAGAGGGGCTTTTTTTATCTGTTGGGGGTTTGGCGGTATGGGGGGAGTTGATGGTGGAATTCTGTATTGTGATCATAGGGTTGACGTGTGGTTGTGTATTCGTCTTACACGAGTAATGTCAAGCCTTCATGCTTAGTTTTTTCTTCATCTTACCGGGCCGCCGCTCGATGTTCGGTTTGATGCGGTTGGTTTTTGTCGGGGGATGCTTGGTCTTCTTTGTTTATACTCGCTAATGTTATCATTTCCTTTTTTTTTCATCGAAAGTTAATTTCATCTCCCATCCATCACAACTTGCTAACTACAGTTTACACACTGCATTTTCTTTGTGACAGCTTGTTGCTGAATGTGGTGTTGGCATTTGGGTCCTTGTTCACTGCTTCGTGTTTAAAGAGGCCACTGAACATCAAATAATTGAGAGGCTTGGAGATGGATTTTCACGCCCTGTTTTTGCCACAGTGGTGGTACGCTTCATGGCTTTTGTTGCTGAATATTTTTCTGGTCAATATGTTTTACTTTTTTTCAACTCTATGTGGTTCTTGATGTCAAATCGTGGGTATGATCCCTTCTTATTTGGTATTCAAATGGTTGGTCAGAAAGATTGCTTCAACCATAGAAGAAAACTTTTGAGACAAATCGGTTGACCTTCTAGTGCTTTGTTGAGGCAAGGTTCCGCCTTTTGATTTCTCTCGCTCCTAGGTAGATGTTTTTAAGTGATACTATCCATGCCACAAAGAGGATATGTGCTAGTTGTCGGTGGTTTTTGTTTTTGAGTGTCATAGTACGAGAATGTTTACTTGAAATGGGAAGTAATGGTTTTGTAGGACATCTATTCAAGTAAAGGGTGAAAGTGATGTGGGATTGAGGCAAAGATTATGTTTTTTTCCCGTAGTAGCAAATAGCAATTGGTGTGTAATCTGTGTATAGTGTCCCGGTAGAATATATGGTACGAGAATGCTTTTGTTTTATTGCTATGGCACGACCTCGGCAATCGTACCTCTAGAGAATTGTTCTTCTTCCATATAATTCTCATAAGAAAGGTCCGAGTTTCAACTATCTCGGACCCTAGTTCTTTATTGGGGTGCCCCTCTCCCTTGTTTCATCAAATCTTTCTTGTGAATCTTAACCCGTGTAATTTAGTGAATTGTTGTTACGCAATATTTTTTACTTCCCCGCTTTCTCCTTGAAGTGATTCAAATCATACAATCATCACTACAGGGTATTACGACTTATGAGCATGTTATTGCTATGCGAACTCAAAGTGAACCACCGGTTGGTGGTGGAGATCAACGAAAGTGTACCATCTTCACCAACAAGCGATTTTAATTGTTATAATTAAACTAGGATTATAAGATACTTGTTGGTAAAAGAGTTTTGAACCAACACTAACAAGTTAATAATAATATTATGTTCACTTTTTCTAGCAATTGATAATTAATCACAACAAAAATTAACAAAATAAAACTAAAAAACCAAAAAAGAAAAAAAGCCAATAAAACTAACTCCTTTGGCAATGGTGACTTGAACTATCTCCTCCCCCGTCCCCGCCCCGCCCCCCCTCCTTGCCGCACCCCACGACCCGCCCCTGCAGACCCTCCCCCCGCACTCCCCCCCCCCTGCTGCACTCCCCACCGACCCGCCCCCGCAGCCCTCCCCCCCCGCACTCCCCCTACTGCACTCCCCCTCACCTGCGCCCCCTGCTGCACTCCCCCGACTCAGCCCCCGCATCCCTCCCCGCTGCACTCCCCCTGCTGCACTCCCCCTCACCGCTTCCCCCCTGCACTCCCCCCGACCCGCCCCTGCATCCCTCCCCCTGCTGCACTCCCCCCTGCACTCCCCCTGCCGTACTCCCCCCCTCACCGCTCGCCCCCGCTGCACTCCTACATGTGGTTGTTTATGTAATGTCTGCCAATTCCTCTCTCTTAAGCTCCTTTTTTCCCCCGATTTTCTTGTATCTGATTTCTTACTAACTTGTACTCTTTTTCTTAAGCCGGCAGGGTAGACTTCTTGCTCATTTAGGTGATATTTGATATTAATTGATTGGAAATTGTAAATAATAGATTTATTTGTGATTTATGCTCAAAATAATTTATAAAGGTCCGATTTTTTTTTTATTATGGACGAAATTAATTGTTAATTCACTCCTAATTTTCGGATTTTTATATACATAATTTATTAGATTTAAAAGTATTTAATGTTTAATTTGATTAATCATTGAAATAATTTGTTAACAATTAAAAGATTTGATTTTTTACTTGTTAAATAAATTTAATGTTCATCACCCACATAGATCTAGAATAATATGATGGCTGAAAATAATTTGATTATTTTTCCCACTAATTTTCGAATTTTATCATATTATTTATGAATTTTGGTTAAATTTTATGTTTAATTTGATTATTCATAGAATTTAAGGATAACAATTAAAATATTTGATTTTATTTGTTAAGATAATTCAGTAGATCACCCTAAAAATTATTTTTGAAATTTTCGGAATTTAATTGTTAATTTTCTGAATTTTTGGAAATAATTTGAGTTTTTGCCCTAATTTTGAATTCTTGTTAGATTTAATGTTTAATAGAGATTATTCATTCAAATCTAATTTCAACAAACCTAAAAATTTGTTTAAGATTTGTTGATGAATTGAAAATTTTGCCATAATTTTCGGATGATTAAAACCCTAATTAATCTCCTAAATCTTTAATTAATTGTTAAATAAAGAATCCTTAATTTAAAAGTAATTGTTACAAAATTAAAGAGGAAGCCATGGCTGGGTGGCCCCACCACTGTCGGTGGAGCCACGGTGGCTGGAGGAGGGCCGAAGTGTGGCGGGGCGAAAGGCGGCCAGTGGGGAAGGGTGGGGCGCGCACGTGCGACGTGCGCAACCCCTCCCTCCTCGCTGAAACTGCTGTAGAAGTTGGTGGCTCGTGCTGCCGGCGAGTTTGGTAGCCTGGGTTGTCGGCGTCTTCTTCCGGGTACGGTGTTCGCATGCCGGCGGCGCGCTGGCTGGCGTTCTGGCTGGCGTGCTGTTGGCTTGGTGACTTAGTGTGGTGATGGTGTTTGTGGCTGATTGTGCAGCGTGCAATGAAGGCTGGTGGTTCCAGGCAGTGGAGTTGGGTCGTTGACTGGGCAGCCTTGTCTGTCTGGTCAACGGTCAACTCTAATTAAAAAAAAAAAATTTTTTTAAAGAAAATTCCGATTTTCTAAAGTTGAGCATAAATCCAAAAGTTTCCTATTTTGCAAATTTGTGAATAATAAAGATTATTGCCATATCTAAATAAGTAATTGAATTAAAATAATAAAATTTCCTAAATAATTTCTAGCTTAAATTTGTTAAGTTTTATAATTATTATGGAAAGTTATAGTT
The DNA here is from genome assembly GCA_947648045.1 of Beta corolliflora. Classification (NCBI taxonomy): domain Eukaryota; kingdom Viridiplantae; phylum Streptophyta; class Magnoliopsida; order Caryophyllales; family Amaranthaceae; genus Beta; species Beta corolliflora. The sequence goes on along the minus strand of CANSZD010000518.1, from coordinate 126,686 downwards.
GCTTATTAATAGTTAATAAGTAAATCGTTTGTGTTTATTTTATTTTGATATTATAAATGCGTGGATGTTTAATGTAATATGTATGATATTATATTTTGCATGATATGACTAGTATGGCCCAAATCAGGATAGTAATTACGATCTGCGAATCGTTATATTTGAATGTAAATTAAATACGATCTGCGAATCGTTTGTATTTTTGTAACTTTAAATTTTCGTTATTTATATATTTAATTCAAATTATGTAATCAAGCATGAGGATCCAAGGAGTTTCAAGGATGGTGATCCATGGAGATTCAAGGGAGGATTCATGAAGACTAGTTATTTTCCTAAGTATAGGGGCCATACTAGATCATTTAATTATTGCTTTTATAATTATCTTGCATTTATTTTGTTTAAATGCTTGCTTCTAAGTTTGTTTTGTGGTTAATTGATTCATGTGTTCACTATTAATTGACCATATTAGTAAACTTAGGTCCCCAAAAGTAATATTGAGTTTAACTGCTTTCCCAAACAACACCTATAAAGCCTTAGATCATGAGTAATAGGTTCTGCCAAAGCAGGGTGTTGCTCATAGTTCCGGGGATAGTAGGGTAGGTTTTTGAAACTTACATGTTAATGTTTGGTTTAACTCAACAAAATCATCAAAAGATAAAGTTTTGGGTTTTGAAGCAAAGAGATAGGAGTAAACAAGGAGTTGTTAACCTGTCTACCAAGAATTATAATTTGTTATAATTAGTAAAGTGTTTACTTACCTCAACTACTATAAATTGAAGGCAGGGCCAAAGTCCGTTTGATTGTAGTGGGAGGGGATCTTGGTTATTTCTTTATTTAATGGGGGGCTTTCATTTTGAATAAAGGGTAGTAGTTAATTAAAATTTGTTTAATTGATGCTTTTGATAAATATTGATTGAATCTTGCTTTATTATTCTTTTATTGTAGTTATCATGTCTCGTTCAAACAACAACACTCCCGTATTTAATTTGCGCTATTTACTCGAAAAGGACAAACTGAATGCACATAGCTTCCTACAATGGGAAATGGCTGTGAGAATCGTTCTCAGAGCCGAAGGAAGGGAAAAAGTTCTTGACAATCCTCTCCCTGAACCCCTGCCAGAAAGTGCTACTATAGCTGAACAGAGAACAAGGCAAACCCTAGAGGCTGATTCTGTGCAAGTAACATGTCTGATGCTTGCTTGCATGGAGCCATACTTTCAAAAGCGTTTTAATGGTCTGGATGCCTACTCCATCCTCCAAGAATAAAAAACTATGTTTCAGAAGAATGCTAGATTGGAGAGGTTTGAAGCTCACTGTAAGTTGTTGGAGTGTAAGTTGGAAAAAGGAAAACCCGTTGGTCCGCATGTGTTCAATATGATTGGACATTTTCAGATCATGGAAAAATTGGGCTTCCCTTACCCTCCAAAACTGGCAACTGATATTGTGATCAAATCCTTGCCTGAAAATTTTCAAAACTTTCAGTTGAATTTTTACATGCAAGGAGGGGAGGCTACCTTGCAAGAGCTGCATGGTATGCTAACTCAAGCTGAAAGGAGCTTGCCTGCTGAACCTGAACATAAGGATGTTCTTATGGTTAGGAAGGGCAAGCAATCAAGAAGAAAGGGGCTCCTAATAAGAAGAACAAGGGCAAGGTAGTTGCCACTGATGATACTTCTAAGCCACAAACCACTCCTAAGGCAAAAGTAGCAAGACTACATGAGTGCTACCACCGCCACAAGATTGGTCACTTTGGAAAAGGAACCGCCCCAAGTATCTGGAAGATAAGAAGACTGGCGCTTCGACTTCAGGTATTTATGTTATAGAGATTAACTTATCTACTTCTACATCATGGGTATTTGATACTGCATGTGGAACTCACATTATTTGTAATGTGCAGGCACTAAAAAGAAGTAGAATGTTGAGCAAAGGAAAAGTGGACCTCCACGTGGGCATTTAAGCACGAGTTGCTGATTTGGTTGTGGGGATTGTAGTCTACTTTTGCCTTCTTGTTTAGTTTAGAACTCCATAATTGTTATTATGTTCCAACTATTACTAAGAATATTGTTTCGATTCCGGTTTTGGATTCGGAAAGTTTTTCATTTCAAATAAAGAATAATTGTTGTTCTGCTTATTTAAATGATTTATTCTATGTCTCAGCCAAGTTATCAAATGGTTTATATGTGCTAGACTTAGAAACCCACATCTATAACATAGACAGCAAGAAACATAAAGCAAATGATTCAAACCCTACATACCTATGGCATTGTCGATTAGGCCACATAAGCTCAAAGCGCATTGAGAAACTTCATAAAGATGGAATTCTCAAATCATTTGATTTTGAATCATTTGACACTAGTGAGTTTTGCTTGATGGGAAAAATGACAAAATCTCCTTTCACAGGTTTTAGTGAAAGGGCCAATGACCTTTTAGCCCTCATACATACGGATGTGTGTGGACCTATGAGTACATTGGCTAGGGAAGGGTACAGTTATTTCATTACTTTTACCGATGATGTGAGCAGATTTGGATTTGTTTACCTCATGCGGCATAAGTCGGAATCCTTTGAAAAATTTAAGGAATTCCAGAATGAAGTACAAAACCAACTTGGGAAGCAAATTAAAGCATTACGATCCGATCGTCGTGGTGAATATTTATCTCAAGAATTTGGTGATCATTTGAAGGATTGTGGAATACTTTCACAATGGACTCCGCCAGGAACACCACAGTTAAATGGCGCTTCTGAAAGAAAGAATCGAATTCTACTTGATATGGTTCGATCCATGATGAGTCTTGCTGATCTTCCTATTTCATTATGGGGATTTGCGCTTGAAACAGCGGCATTCACACTTAACAGAGCACCATCCAAAGCAGTGGAAAAGACACCATATGAAATGTGGACATGAAACGTTCCAAAATTGTCTTTTCTAAGGATATGGAGTTGTGAAGCTTATGTAAAACGTTTACTTTCTGATAAGCTTTCACCCAAATCCGATAAATGTCTTTTTGTGGGTTACCCAAAAGAGACTAAGGGATACTACTTCTACAACCAAAGCGAAAACAAAGTGTTTGTTGCTCGTAATGGTGTCTTTCTGGAAAAGGAGTATATTTCCAGAAAAACAAGTGGGAGAAAAGTATATCTCGAAGAAGGTCGAGATGAGCAACAAAAGGATGAGGTTAACACCTCATCAGAGGCGGCCCGGCATGAAAATGCTCAGGAGGTGGTGCATTCAATTCACGTACCTTCTACCGTCCCACTTGGAGATACTCCATGCGAAGTCACTCAACCTAGTGAGGTAGAAACTTCTTCTGTTGTTCCCCAACGTAGAACTAGTAGGATCATCATTCCGTCAAAGAGAAATATTGATTTCCTTTTGACTGAAAGTTCTGAAATAACGATTTTAGAATCAGAAGAGCCTACTAGCTACAAAGATGCTTTGGATACACTAGTGGAAAAAAACGCAAGGACTGCGGTGCAAGGGCTGCGTTTTTAAAAAAACGCAGCCCTTAATAGTGAAGGGCTGCGGTTATCCAAAAAACCGCAGCCCTTTTAGTAAAGGGATGCGGTTAGCAGAAAACCGCAGCCCTTTATCAATAAAGGGCTGCGGTTTCTGGGCTACCCGCAGCCCTTTTGGGCCTTAAGTTTTCTATCATTCTATTTGCCCTAGCCCCTAAACTCCCTCCAATTCCCATCTCATTCCCTCGCTGCTGAGCCCCCCCTCTCTCTCCTTCCATTTCATCTTCTCTCTTCGTTCTCTCAGCGCTCACCGTATCAGCAACCTCGCCGCCACTTTCGCTCGGCGTCCTTCTCATCTCATTCATCACCGCGACACGAGCAAATCTGTTCGTACTCGGTAATTTCTCTCTTCTCTCCTTGTTTCGAACTGGAGATGGAATTCGCTCTTCGTTTTTTTAGGATTTTGTGTGATTTCGTTTGATTGTTTGCTTGTTTAGGAAAATGATGCTTTTTTTTAGGATTTATTCATCTTTCGATTGATTTTTGTGGTTGGTGTTCAATTTCTTCGATTTGGATGTCGAAGGACTCGAAAATTCTTCTACCATTGTAGCAATGCAAGAAGTGACTTCGTGTCTCCCTCTCTCTCTCTCTTCTTCATCTTTCTCTCTCCCGCGCTTCTCATCGGTTTCGCGATCGCGAGGTAATTTCTTCGTCGATCTAAACTAAAATTTTCTCGCTTCAGAAAATTTCGCAATCTTTTCGTTCGATTTAATTTAACTTCCGCTTATATTATCGATTAAATCATTGTTGAAATTTGCATTGATTGATTGATTGGTTTCCGATTACCCTTGGTTCGAATTGTTACTATTCATTTGATTATATGCTATTTCATCGGTTGTAATTTTCAATTTCGATTGTTGTTTTTGGATGTTGATTTTGTCGATAAATTTTCAATTTTTTTGTTCAAGAATTGATCGAAAATGGGTGCTCGGACACTATTCTATTGATATTAGCGTAAATTTTGTTGATTGTGAGTGATTTTGGCAAGATTTATTTGATGGGCATTGCTTATTTCAAGGTTTAAATGATGGGTATTAGGTGCATTGAACAAGAGACAAACATTATCAACGACTGAGACACGTCGAACATTAACAAAAGAGGGCAGTCGGTGTCGGGTAAGTCCTGAAGATGATATGTCTTCTTCTCTTTTTGATTAGTTTCATACTTTCATTTGATTCCAATGTGGTGTTGATTGAAGGTGCCGATTCCCGCCGGAGTCGGATTCTTCATCGGTCTTGGAATACCGGTTCGCCTGGGTAATCATCTTATATACTTGATTAAGCTGCTGCTGGAATGTTATTATTGGATGTTGTGAGTCATTAACTTAGTGGACTGATATTGTTGTTGAGTGATAAACGTGATGAATGTGTTTATGTTCTTCAATAATGCCCTGATTTTGGAGCTGTCTAATGATGTTCGCTTCGAATCTGAGATAAAAATACTCAAGGACACAATTGTTTAGAGGGGCTTTTTTTATCTCGTTGGGGGTTTGGCGGTATGGGGGGAGTTGATGGTGGAATTCTGTATTGTGATCATAGGGTTGACGTGTGGTTGTGTATTCGTCTTACACGAGTAATGTCAAGCCTTCATGCTTAGTTTTTTCTTCATCTTACTGGCTGCTGCTCAGATGTTCAGTTTGATGCAGTTGGTTTTTGTCGGGGGATGCTGGTCTTCTTTGTTTATACTCTGTTAATGTTATCATTTCCTTTTTTTTTCATCGAAAGTTAATTTCATCTCCCATCCATCACAACTTGCTAACTACGGTTTACACCGCATTTTCTTTGTGATGACTTGTTCTTGAATGTGGTGTTGGCATTTGGGTCCTTGTTCACCGCTTCGTGTTTAAAGAGGCCACCGAACATCAAATAATTGAGAGGCTTGGAGATGGATTTTCACGCCCGTTTTTGCCACGGTGGTGGTACGCTTCATGGCTTTTGTTCTGCGAATATTTTTCTCGGTCAATATGTTTTACTTTTTTTCAGCTCTATGTGGTTCTTGATGTCAAATCAAGTGGGTATGATCCCTTCTTATTTGGTATTCAAATGGTTAGGTCAAAAGATTGCTTCAACCATAGAAGAAAACTTTTGAGACAAATCGGTTGACCTTCTAGTGCTGTGGAGGCAAGTTTCTGCCTTTTGATTTCTCTGCTCCTAGGTAGATGTTTTTAAGTGATACTATCCATGCCACAGTAGGATATGTGCTAGTTGTCGGTGGTTTTTGTTTTTGAGTGTCATAGTACGAGAATGTTTACTTGAAATGGGAAGTAATGGTTTTGTAGGACATCTATTCAAGTAAAGGGTGAAAGTGATGTGGGATTGAGGCAAAGATTATGTTTTTTTCCCGTAGTAGCAAATAGCAATTGGTGTGTAATCTGTGTATAGTGTCCCGGTAGAATATATGGTACGGAATGCTTTTGTTTTATTGCTATGGCACGACTCCGGCAATCGTACCTCTAGAGAATTGTTCTTCTTCCATATAATTCTCATAAGAAAGGTCCGAGTTTCAACTATCTCGGACCCTAGTTCTTTATTGGGGTGCCCCTCTCCCTTGTTTCATCAAATCTTTCTTGTGAATCTTAACTCGTGTAATTTAGTGAATTGTTGTTACGCAATATTTTTTACTTCCCTCGCTTTCTCCTTGAAGTGATTCAAATCATACAATCATCACTACAGGTATTACGACTTATGAGCATGTTATTGCTATGCGAACTCAAAGTGAACCACCGGTTGGTGGTGGAGATCGGCAAAAGTGTACCATCTTCACCAACAAGCGATTTTAATTGTTATAATTAAACTAGGATTATAAGATACTTGTTGGTAAAAGAGTTTTGAACCAACACTAACAAGTTAATAATAATATTATGTTCACTTTTTCTAGCAATTGATAATTAATCACAACAAAAATTAACAAAATAAAACTAAAAAACCAAAAAAGAAAAAAGCCAATAAAACTAACTCCTTTGGCAATGGTGACTTGAACTATCTCCTCCCCCCCCCCCCCCCCCGCCCCCCCCCCTGCACTCCCCACGACCCCCCAGCCCTCCCCCCTGCACTCCCCCTCCCCGCCGCACTCCCCGACCGGCCCCCGCAGCCCTCCCCCCGCACCCCCTCCCCTACCGCACTCCCCCTCACCGCCGCCCCCGCTGCACTCCCCCCGACTAGCCCCCGCATCCCTCCCCCGCTGCACTCCCCCCCTTGCCTCACCCCCCCACCTGCTTCCCCCTGCTGCACTCCCCCGACCCGCCCCCGCATCCCTCCCCCCGCTGCACTCCCCCTGCACTCCCCCTGCCGTACTCCCCCTCACCGCTTGCCCCCTGCTTGCACTCCTACATGTGGTTGTTTATGTAATGTCTGCCAATTCCTCTCTCTTAAGCTCCTTTTTTCCCCCGATTTTCTTGTATCTGATTTCTTACTAACTTGTACTCTTTTTCTTAAGCCACGGGGTAGACTTCTTGCTCATTTAGGTGATAATGTTTCTTCTTTGGCCGCCAAGACATTTCGAAAAAATCCTAGAGTCATGATATGCATATGGACTTTATGGTAGTTGATTTGTATTAATCTACGGAGTATGAGAAAAAGGTATGTGTTATTCTTTCTCTTTTTTTGTGCTGCTTTTAATCGAATTATGTTTTAGAAATTAGAACCCTTTTATCCGAAGTTGATTGTTCGAGGATGAACCTTATTTTTCCCCTTTTCCCCCTTAGTTGAAGATGATTGTTCGAGGAATTAGTATGGGCATTGTTGGCCCCTTTGGGATCATGGTGCTGGTTTTGTTTAATTGTTTTTTGCCATCATTGCTTAGTTCATGCTTAAAGTTGGTGAATTTAGTTAGTTATGGATATTTGTAGGATTTCTTGGCCTAATATGCATCTAAGTGATTGTTTTTAGGGCTTTAATGGTTTGATCCATGGTCAAGTTGTTGTTTTTAAGACTTTAATTGCTTGATCTATCTATCTAAAACTCTATGTTATTGTAAAATTAATCCAATTAACAAGACTTTATACATCCATGATGATACGAATGTCCAATTTTCCAACGATGCTTTTTATGGTGTTCGTAACTCCTTTAACGGGTCAGATTTCATCCAATTCAATGCTTTTCTTTTTTTTTTTTTAACATGAATTTCATACATCTATGTGGTGAACTGAATGTATGGTACATAAGTACTGATGTTTATGATTGGAGATTGCTTTTGTTATTAAGGTTAGGGTTTGTGAAAGTTTTCTACAACTCTAGTGCTGCTTTGAATTTATTCCTTAGTTATGGTTCTCGTAATTCATCTCTAGCTAGTGTGGAATGTTGAGCTATATAGTCGATTATCACTGTTAAGTTCTCCATATAGATGAATTTTTGCTGCACGATAGTGAAAAAACTATGTGGTATGATTTCCTTAAGGGTTAAGACCTGATGATTTTAGTAATATCGCAAGTTTAGTTCATCTCTTTTATGTAAGATTGTGGGATTTTTAATTATGATGACCATTTGCTATGCTTGCAGTGGCTGTCTTAGCAGATGATACTTTTCATGAATTGATTGTTTCGTACCTTTGTTCCACAATAGCGTCCCTCTTTCTTGTTTGTGTTGTGCCATATTAATATTTCATTTTGTGTGATATCTAAAATTTGTTAGACTACTTGGGTTGAATAAAAGATTCTTAATAATTGTTAGAATTGACACTGTTATGTCAAATATCTGTTAAACACAAGAAGAATAAGGGTGCTGAAGCTTTCCCAGTTTGTTGGACTTTCCAGCTCTGTTTTGTCCTTGCGTACTCATTTAGGCTTTTCTTTGTAAATTGCTGTACAAAGTACCTGTACAAAGTTGATGTTCTGCATATTTGTTTTTGTTGTGTCTCTATGGGTTTTTGAGTTATATGTCATTTAACCTGTGGGTTTGGATTAGTCCTGTGCTGCTTTTCTGCAGGTTCTGCATATATATTATATATGAATTCATGCGATATCTCATCCTTCTTATAGTGTTTTGAGTAGTGTGTTGTATGCACTAAAGACTAAAGCATTTCGTAAATAAATGTTCTTGGAGGGTATTGCTTTTATAGTGTTGTCTCTTGAGGGAAAAGTTTATGCTTAGGTTTAATGCGCAGGGTTCTTCATTTCATAATATGGAGTTTGAGGGCTTGTTTTATCTTACATGTTATGCGCCCTTTATCTGACCACCCAAAAGTCCCAGTGATTTCAATTTTTGATTGAATGGAACATTTTTGTCATATATGGAACATAGCTCATGTGTGGCTTATTTGGTTAAGTTGGGTGGTTGATTTAGAAACTTTGCAAATCTTATACTCTTAGTGACATGCTGAAAGTTGAGAGATTTGTTGAGGCGAAAGTGCAGATGTAAAGGGTATATTTTTAATCTTCTCATCATATGATTGCTTTCAAACACATTTTTGTTACAGGGTGGATTGGTGGAAATCATTTCTTGATGCTGCGTGTTAACATTTTTTATTGGAAACTGGACCTCATTGGTTCTTATTTTCTGATCTGGGATATTGTAGGACAGGCTTCATTCAGGATGGTGTTACCTGCCACATCCTGACAAGGTAGAAACTGGAGGAGAAGATGCTCACTTCATATGCATATAAAAACAACTGGTTGGTGTTGCAGATGGTGTTGGTGGTTGGGCAGATGTTGGTGTTGATGCTGGAGTTTATGCTCGACTACTACATTTTAATTTGTTGCTATTTTCTTTATATTTGTATGATTAACATAAGTTGCAATGAAAAGTGATACTTATATATATATGTAACTATTATTGGATCATTTAGGACAAAAAAATGCAAAAAAAAAAAAATTTTTTTTTATTTTTTTTGGGTCACAAGGGTCTGGTTTTTGGAAAAACCGCAGCCCTTAGTGGGTTAAGGGCTGCGGTTAAGGGCCAAAACCGCAGCCCTTAACTCACCAAGGGCTGCGGTTTTGGCCCTTAACCGCAGCCCTTAACCCACTAAGGGCTGCGGTTTTTCCTTGACCGCAGCCCTTAACGCGCTAAGGGCTGCGGTTAAAAACCGCAGCCCTTCCAAAATGCCAAGGGCTGCTAGTCTAATGACTGCGGTCAAAAAACGCAGCCCTTGGGCCCTTTTTGACCGCAGCCCTTGGGCTTTTTTCCTCTAGTGATAGTCAAGACTCCGAAAGATGGCTTGAGGCCATGAAATCTGAAATGGATTCCATGTCTGAAAATCAAGTATGGGACTTGGTTGATTTGCCTGATGGGGTAAAACCCATTGGATGCAAATGGATTTTCAAGTTGAAAACAGACAAGGATGGAAACATTAGTGTTTTCAAAGCAAGGTTGGTGGCGAAAGGTTTCAAACAAATTCATGGTATTGACTATGATGAAACCTTCTCACCAGTAGCCATGCTGAAGTCCATTAGGATAATCCTTGCGATTGCTGCATTTCATGACTATGAAATATGGCAGATGGATGTCAAAACCGCTTTCTTGAATGGGTTCTTGAAAGAGGATGTGTACATGACAACCTCAAGGTTTTGAAGATCTAGAAAATCCAGGGAGGGGATGCAAGCTTAAGAAGTCCATTTATGGACTAAAGCAAGCATCAAGGAGTTGGAACCTCAGATTTGATGAGGCAGTCAAGAAATTTGGCTTTCTCAGAAATGAAGAGGAATCTTGTGTATACAAGAAGTTAAGTGGGAGTAGTATTACTTTTCTGGTCTTGTATGTGGATGACATACTTCTCATAGGAAATGATAAGACCATACTTGAGTCAGTCAAAGAATGGCTTAAAAATCGTTTCTCTATGAAAGACCAAGGAGAGGTAGATTACATATTGGGAATTAAGATCTATGGAGATAGGTCGAAAAGGCTGATTGGACTTAGTCAAGAGACTTATATTGATAAGGTTCTTGCAAGGTTCAAGCTGGAAAACTACAAGAGAGGATATGATAGTAAGCAAGGTTCATAATGAGGATCACGTAGCAGATTCTCTGACTAAACCGCTTGCTCAACCTAAGCATGAGTGTCATATTAGGTCTATGGGGCTTAAGCATATGGAAGAATGGCTTTAGGTTGTTTACTTCATGTTTACAATTGTAAAGACATTTATTATGCTTTGAATATTTATCAATAAAAATTCTTTTCTTATTTAATCGCTTGGTTTAGTATTAAATAAAATGTCCAAATAATTTGTGTTTTCAAATAGGATTATCGAAAACGTTTTGATAATGGAACCCTATAAAGTGAACTGAAATCACAAATTTATTTAAAGTCCCTAGTCTAAATCACTAAATTGGACATAAGTGATTTATTTAAAAGACTAGTATATAATTAATTGATAGCGCAGTTCCATGGGCTATGGAGACATAGAGATGTCTAATTGATTATATGGATGTATAGTTGATACATTGAGACTTGACCTAATTAGATTCTAAAAGTAGAATCGAACTACTATATTTAGTGGATTCCTTAGACATGAGTATGTCTTAATAACCACAACATAATTAGTTTAACTTTGACACTGTTAAACGCCGCGCCGTAAAAGGAGGTTATAAAGGCAGTGATCAGGTGGGCTAAGAATTGAGTGGGAGTTATGGTCATACAAGAGTGGATAAGTCCTCCTATTAAATAGGAATGGTGTCTGGGCCTCTTGATGAGCGAGAACTGGAAAATTACATGGCCATGCGGAATAGGGTTAAAGAGTTAATCCTTATTTGAGCAGTTCGAACTCAGAGATCAAGGAACATAAATTTGAGAATAACATTGTGTTATCAAATTTGACATTAAGTGACTTAAGGAATTTAACATTGCGCTCTTGTCTTCGGACAAGTGGGAGATTGAAGGAATATGTCCTTAGACATCCCGGCAATTACTAAATATAAATAGGAATAATATTATGAAGATAATAAAGTTAATTATTTTAGTAATCTTATTTTCTTGCTAGAGAATAAATATGATTAATAGGACAATATTGATTGGGCCTATAACTAAAATATATTAATCCTATGAGGTCACACATTGTAGCACAAGTTGGACAAAGCAATCCGAATCCATTTAGGATTAGGGTTGGGCCGGTTTAAAGGGGAATATGAGGAGAATTAGTTCTCCTAACTAACCTATGACTCTTCTATTATATATAGGATATAATATTAGAGTTTAGGTGATCAATTCATTAATCAGTTTCTTTTTACAAGAGAGAGAGAATTGAAACCCTAAAATATTCCCTATGACCGGCGCCTATACCACCAAAAAGCAAGGGATATTTTCTCTTCCGTTCTAGCAGACGTTGGTGTTCAACTGGTGCTCGTGGACTGATTAGAGGAGCAACACTTGGGGCTCTCGGATCTTCAAAGCTTGCATACAACAGGGAAATCACGTTACAAAGGTTTGATATTTAATCCCTATTGAATGATTCATATGTTTGATTATGTCTGCGATCCTATGATAGATGTTAGGAAATTGTTTCCTGAAATTCCGCTATATGCATCTATATATTCCTACACAGGGTCCCTTGCTTTTATACGTTTTGAACCAACTTTCATCCTCCTTCCTAATAACACCTCCTCCACTAGCTTTATCCACACTTTTCCAGCAACTATATATATGAGTTGATTTTATGAAAATCAGCAACTGGCAACTTCCATTGAATATCCGAAGTGTTTGAAGCTTCTCCTTTCCCTATGTCCTGAAAAATATTTATATTGGCCACCAAATCGGCAGTTAGTCTCTTAAAGACTGATGCAACATGCCTCATTTTTTTTAAAAACAGCATCGTTTCGGATTTTTCAGATATGCCAAATAGTAACTTCAAACACCATGGACGCATTATTATGACCTCCTATATTTAGGTGCACTCAATCAGACCATTGACTTCCAAAGAAAGATCCTAGATTACGGATATTCATGTTTTTGTTGGACTAAAACACCATATTCCAACCACCCTTGAAGAGTTACAATACCTAAATAAATGGAGGTAATTTTCTATTTGATATTTGATTTTATTAGTTGACTTGACTAACTAATTATGTTAGCCAATTATGCGGTAATTGCTAAGTTACGAACTAACGACTATTGCTATAAGCTAGTGTTGATAAATAGTTGTTTGATGATATAATGACACGTAAGGACATTATTCTTGAAAATATTATAGGTAATTTTTTCAAAAAATGTAAAATAGATTTGTCTCCGAGAGGTTAAATATGATTAAACTTTCATATCGTCTCCAATCCTTTAATTCAACTTAAGCATAAAACAAAACCCCACTTCCAACCTTCTCCTAAACTCCTTTGCTTAACCCAAGCATTACGTTTTCTATGGCACGGAGGGAGTATAAGGTTTAGATGATTACATACAATAGTAATGGGAGTCGGGAGGTAAGTTATGAAAGAGGTCCACCTACCTTTAGATGCTTAAACCATGAATTTACTATGATCAATATGATGTAGCAATCAGCAAAAGGCCAAATGCTGCTTCGTTAGACATGCACTTGGAGACAAAATGATTTGTACAAATTTAGCATAATTCGTATTTACGCATTATGTCACACCCAAACATGACGAATTGACGATGAATGGATATTTAATGTAAAGAAACCACGCATGCACTTTCAAATATTAGATTTTATTCTCAAGTAATGGCCCGGCCCATATTTCATTTTGTTTCGTGTAATGTAACATGATGATTGTTTTTTTAAATGTCAGCGTAGTGATGTAAACAAGATTTGATCTTAAGTTTTAGACACTATTTTTATAAGACATTATCAATTAAGTTAGATGATATTCACATAACGTGATGATTGGTATGTGGCAATTATTAGAGTTTGGTGGTAATTTATAATTTATTGTTGTTACTTTATTCGAATATAGATTAAGATTAAAGAATATAATAAAATATGTTTGTCAGAAATTGAGGTTCCAACCGTTAGGACTCTATTTAGCTTATGTATTAGGAATAGGATTGTTATTCCTAATTAGTGATGAAGTAGGACTCTCTACTTTGGATGTATAAATATATTCTATTGATGAATGAAAAGGAGGACGGAAATTGAACCTAATTTAACATGGTATCAAGAGCCAAAGATTAAAAATCCTCTCTACCCAAAAACCTGAAAAATCTGAATCCACCCTAGGCTAAAATCAGCCGAACTACATTTAGATCTAAAGCTTTGATTTTTTTTCGAACTTCTCCTTGAGTGTTCATCATAGATCCTTCGATTCAAACCTATTCTCGCGGCCCACGACAAGTAATCATGACTGAAAACACTGACACTAACAACACCAAAATATTTTGTATCCTACTTTTTCATCTGAATCCCCCTTAACGAACATATCATGATACAAATTATCTTTTAAATAGTTATCCACCTATTGTAGATGGGTCTTAACAAACATATCATCTTGATAAATTGGGATTAGAATTATTATTCTCTTCTCTATTTCCCACCAAATGAATAGCTTTTGCAAGTTTAGTTAGTGGGAATTACTTTAATCTCTGTTATATTTCACGTATCAAATATATAGAGAAACATATGTACCAAAAAGTAGACAATCAAAAGAAGATTCTTTGATGGATGATATGAGAAAGTGTAAGAAACTATTACCATAACAAAAAGGAAATTAAATGTTAATGGTGGTTTATTTCAAAGAATTTGGCCTCGGAAAAAACTTATTTTTGACAGTGCGAAAACGGACTGAAAAAATTAAATATTAGACAAAGAAAAAGTAGATAGACAACACTCCTTAGCGAGATGATGAGCCTGAGTCACTTGATCTCTTGAAACTTTGTTGTGGACGGTACAATATTTGAACAACCCTGCGATCGAGTGAATTTCCTTAATTGTGTGGCTGATCGAAATGGTAGGAACATGAGGAGACGCTAGATATTGTACTAAAAGCAAATAATTTGTGATAATCTCAGCCCACCCAATACACGCACTTCGAGCCCAATGAAGGACCTTAAGACAAGCTTTTGCTTCAGTCAGAACTCAGAAGCGCAGAAGAGGCAAAAGCTTTAGTAGTTAATAGTTTCCACAAAATTGGAGGCAGAATTATTAATTCAACTATATACTATATAGTAGGATGATGAACTTGAAATAGCAAATTAAAAATGAAATAGGCAATTTACCGAGTTTCTTTTATTCTTCCCCATAACCACTGTTTCTTTCGCTAATGCGGCAGGCATTAATAAGTAATAACTAGAGAGGAGGAGAAGATAATGAAAATGACAATTGAAGGAATATATTGATGATAATGTATTAGAAATTATTTAGTATGACTTACTGTTAGATGGTTGAAGATTATTAGTATCCTCACTTCATCTTCATGTGGTTTCATTTCATGCCCATTATTAGCATTTCTTAGTTGAAATGGTTCGCTTAAGATGAAAGTTGTTTGCATAAGGATGAAAGTGTGGAGATGATTCATTCTATGAACTAATCAAATCAATGAGCTATAAGTGAACCTCCTACAAAGAAAACAAAGGAATATATATTTCATACGGTAAAGGAAGAGGAAGATGCCTGAGGATGTAGATTTAACTTCTTTTAACAATATCTTATGAATTATATGTTTTTATGAATAAAAACTAACATACATGTCAACTATTTCTCGATGTCAAAAAAAATTTGTAAAAATAAAAATAAAAATGCCTCGTATAATACTCAACAACATGAGCTAGCCGTCATGGTTCTTCCATAAAAAGTTGGCTGGTGCCACCACTGTCCATCTTAAGCCATGCCGAACTAGTCATGAGCTCATGCTTTGTTGCCCAACTCTTGTCGAGCCATGCACGCCAGACGCTAATAAGGATTAAGGAAGAGTGAGTGGTAAGTCTCCCATCTGGCCATCTCCTAATGCATGCTCGAGTCCAAATCCTCATCCTTACATTTTAATTGGGAGAAAGCTTGTACTACAGTACTAGGGCTTTCAACTGATTACCTAAAAGACTATAACCAAATCACCTAGAAATGAAAATCGATGGATTCCAGATTATTGTGGTCTTGTGGATGTACATACGTAATGTAACAATATAAGTAACTCATTTGTAGATGCCCTAGTCTAATTTAATTAATGAAGCCTTGTGATAGCGGTAACCAAAATTTGGGATCGGATGTCTTTTACATCACCGTGTTTGTGAATTGTGACCCGCTATGCACACAAGAAAAAGATCAAGTTTTAACCATTTGATAGCAAGGCTAATAAGTCCTTGCTAAATGGATATACTTTCTGCAACGTCGTTTTCATGGTAAAGCAGCTGATTTAGCAACCAAGTATTCTCCACCACACTTCCCAGCAAGTGGATTTATTTAAATTTTAAAGATAGAAAATTGCTTATTTAAGTAACAACTGGCGAACTAGATAATGAAATTCATAATTCAAAGGCTAATTCTTTCTTCAATTCTTCCCAATTTTGGCGTAAACTAAGAGTTGATAGTGAACCTAGCAAACAAACAACGTCGCATAACACGAGAAAAGTGAAGAAAACGCGGAGCTAAGAAAGTTGCATTCTTACGCAAACAAACGTTCAAAGCTGGAGTTTGGCTGTCATTCATGCGATCTATGCCAAAAAAAAAAAAAAAAAGAGCTCGCAAATATCTATGTAACACGTTGACTTTGGGTATTAGTATCCACCTCCCTTTCGACCATCAACTGTTATATATATATAGGAAAAATATAATCATATAAGGATCTTTCATCTTGATATACACTTTCCAAATATTTATTTCTTATAATTTTTACATTTATAAAATTAGAGATATTGTGGGTCAAAGTTGTGTCTCGACAAGTGTAAAAAGTCAAATGTTATACCAAAAATGCAACCAAAAGAACTAAATTTATGCACGAAATCTCTCACCAACAAAGGATGACAAGAACAATTTGAACATTGCTTATTATTTGACATTATGATACAATTCCATTTCCATATCTTTGATTGATCATGCAAAAAATGATCAAACAAAAACACATTAATCATACCAAACCTAAGATTATACACGCATATTATACAAATTTATGCGAAAGATAAATCATGTGATGTTCAATTTGAAGAAGATACAGATACAGCAAGTAATGGCAAAAAAAATCAAGCTTTGGTACCAAAGATCTCCATAAGAGAAGTGTAAGTACCGGAGACACCAAGAAGAATGCCTATAACAACAATTGCTCCATCCAAAACCAGCCTTCCCAAACTCGCCTCCTCTTTGAAAACAATGAAGTGGAAGAGAGCAGGGAAAACAAACCCCAAAGCAATGCACACACTGCTTCCAACAAGTGACAAGAAATCGGCGAAATTGGGCACCATTAAGGCCACCAAACACACCCCTAAAATCATCAACCACCTAGCCCACAAGTTATAGCTTCCTTGAGTTAACCTTCTCTCCAAAACCTCATAAACTGGGTTCATCATCAATGGGCATGAAAAGAAAAGGTTAATACAAAGACCTAATTGCACCAAAGTGCTTATAATCCCGGTTCCGATATTGGTAGTGATTATATCCCTGGTTTCATTTCCAAAAGCAAGGTAACCCATAAGACCAAATAAGGCATACAAGAAAGAAATCATTCCCATTGCCAAACCCAATACCAATCCATAGCCTTTCTTGTTCTTCGTCTCGGTTTCCAAAGGCAAAACCATTCCAATTCCCTCAAAGGAATAAGTGCAAACCCCAATACAGTAAAAGATAACATTCCACCCTCCAAATGCTTGAACAACTGGCTTATGATGAGCAATAACAATTTCATCTTTTCCCATCACAACACCCATAGCCCCAAGTTGGACAATATCCGCAAAAAATACTCAAAGGAGCTAAATGAGTCAACGTCGGAATCGCATTCACCCCTAATTGCAAAGGGAATACAGCCCATATATACCATTTATTAGGGTAAAACCCAAATAAGTTTGTGCTTGAGAAGAACTACTATTGAGCAAATGAGCTAAAGTATTTGATATAAATATCATGTAACTAACACAAAACCCAGCTTGTGATAAAATTATCATAATATCAACAGATAATCTCCCAATTGAGCCACAAACAGAAAAACCCAAATCACCAAATGAGTTGATTTTTGAGTACCCATTTAAAGATTCAAGTTTTCTTCGAGTATAAACCAACAACATCATGCAATAGTAAGTGAGAAGAGCAATAGAAAAGAGGGTAAAAACACCAAAAAGCCAACCAGATTTCATGAAAGTATAAGGTAAACCCAAAACACCAGATCCTACTACTGCAATAAAAATGTTGGCCAAAGTTTTAAATTGAGATGATTGCTTAGATTTACCAACAAGTGGGGTGTCTTCTCTTGCAATTGGGATTGAATGAGAGCTTGATCCTGCTTCATTATCGTTTGTTCTAAACCCCATTTTTTCTCTCTCCTCTCTCAAAAACCTTCAAAAAAAAATACCCAGGTTTGAATTTCAAGATTTTGGGAGTGCCCAAATGAGAAAGAACTGATTTTGAATGATGGGTTTTCAGAAAGATAGTAAATTTTAGGGTTTTTTTATCGAAGTTTTGATATTTGAAGGAAAAAAATTGAAATTTTGAGAAATTGGGAAATTAGGGGGATTGGAATTATGGGGTTTGTATTTGTAAAGAGAGATTGGGGGAGAAAAAATGATGAAAGGGCAAATGAAAGATTAGAGTTTTTGGGCCTTAGGAGTCTTTTTCATGCTTTTTAAAAAAGGGAGTAAGTAAGTGAAGAAGACAAAATCCTTTTGGCCTATGTGTATCTGAGATTGGTACACGATCATTGTCAAGGGTCATAAAAGTAACTTTGTTAGAGTACATTCCAGAATTTCAGAAGGGGGAAAGATCAAGGAAATATACTAAGATTGCAAAATTTCCAAAAGGAAAAATTGACGCTATGGGGCTCAACTATGAGCGGTTTTCTTTAATAGATCCCAACTATCAATAATCCAGGTGGAGGCCTCAACTTTGGGGGTATTATCTTTTATTGGGCCTTCGAGTTACTTCACTTTGGAGCGGAGTTATGAGTCACGTGACTCAATTAAAAATCACGTGATATCACCTTTATCTTCTTCTTCGTCTACCCCTCTCCTTCTTCCTCCTTTACCACTCGTCAACCGCCACTACTGGTGGTGTTGTTGCTCATCAACATCACCTGTGGGGCAAAGCCCAGTCCTTTCTCTCTCCACTCGTCTGAATTTTTTATTCGAACTTTTCTTGCTCTGACCCCTACCCCATATCATCACAATCCAACCAGTACCCACCATGGCTCTAAGAAGCCTCCTCAATCGCTCTCGTCGCTTCCACCCCCACCGCAGTCCACCACCCTTAACATTGCTCCTTTTCTTTTGTCGTCGTTTCCCACTCCCCTTCTTCTGCCGGCTACAAACACAAACTAGCAAAAAAAAGCATAATAACAACAACAACAGTGAGAGAAAGATAGATATTAGGGATTTTGAGTTCTCTCAACAATTTCGGTGAACACTCAAGAGATTCAAATGGATAGCATAAACCAACAATTTTCAGCCATTTTAGGGGAAAATGATTCAAGCTTTAATTGTTCTTGAAAACCTGAAATGCAGGAGAAGATGAAGGAGATAAAGGTGATTAAAGTACTTTTGTAAACCAACGTACAAAAAGTAGATTACGCCACACAAATCCTCCAAGATTCTCAACGGTTCCAAAAGTGCAAACTTTTCCTTATAGCAAGCAAAGTATAATTCACCCCCCAATATCTTCATCACTTCACATTACATGATTACATCCATTAAAATTTGCTAACTTAACAAAAAAAAACAGAAAATTTGATGCAATTTACATGCAAAACCCATAAGAAATTACTAGGATTAACAAGTAGCAAAAACAAGAGAATTAAAGAAGTGGGTACAAACCAGATTGAGGATATAAGTTAAACCTAACAATGGAGCCAGAAGCATCTGTGACAGGACCCATCAAATGACCTTTTTGCCCTTCATCTAATTCTTGTTTTACAAGAGCAGAAGACCCATCTTGAGAACTTGAAACCCCACCTTGATTTTCATCCAAAATTGACTGACATTTGAATGAAAATGTGCATCTTTTACTTCTCTGCCTCCAAAAATAAGCAAAACCCACTTCTTTATTTGCTCTAAACTCTGATGGGCTGCTCGATGTAAAGTTTTGACATGAAAAGATTGAAGTGATAAAGACTCCATTGATGCGAAGAAGAAGAAGAAGGTGGTGAAATTGTAGGGTAGTGAGAGAGAGAGAATGAAAATCAATGATCGAAAGAAGGAAAGAAAAAATATGGTTGCCGCCCCGGCCCGCTCCGGGCCTCGCCGCCGCCCGGCCGAGCTCCGCCCTCCGGTCGTGGTCGCCGCTTGTGCCCCGCCTCCCACCCCGCCCTCTTCCTTCGTGCTTCATGGAAGCAGGAGATATCCTAATCCCTGGTTAATGAGTTTAAGGAATAGAAGGTGTTTAATGATTTAAAAAATTAAAACAATAAAAGAAAATTATATCAGTTCACCTACTTAGCAAGTTCTAGGTCACCTGAGTCCAATAAAAGATAACATCCCCTAAAGTTAGGACCTCCACTGGATTATTGATAGTTGGGATCTATTAAAGAAAACCGCTCATAGTTGAGCCCCATAGCGTCAATTTTTCCTTTCCAAAATGACAAATTTCAGAAGATATCCCACAAATATCGTAGGTAATCACATATATATCATATAATTAATTGGGGGAATGAATTGTGTGAAATAGTCTCATAAATACCATATAATTAATTGGGGGAAGAAAGGTATTATATTGTGTCAAATAATCACATAAATATCATACAAAATATCTTCATAATATTTTGCCACCGACAAGTCGCATTGATATATACTCGTAATCGTTTAGCAAGTAAATGTTGTTGTGTCGAATTTGTTTGAAAG
The DNA here is from genome assembly GCA_947648045.1 of Beta corolliflora. Lineage (NCBI taxonomy): Eukaryota > Viridiplantae > Streptophyta > Magnoliopsida > Caryophyllales > Amaranthaceae > Beta > Beta corolliflora. The sequence goes on along the minus strand of CANSZD010000518.1, from coordinate 106,338 downwards.
TTTAACCCTAACAAAACCCATTTCATAAATGAGGCATGTTGTGTAAAATACACTTACTTAAACTGGTCGCAAATCTTAACCAGATCTGCTAATTTTCATAGTGACTTTTAGATAAAGTTACCATTTTGTGATGATATTCTCACTATTTAGACCCATAAAATATTAATGCACTCGCAAATAAAAAAAAATCTATAGCCACCGCACAAAACTTGTACGTACATTGTTACTCCTCAATCTTGTAAGCATCTAAAGGACTGAAAAAAGGGTTCAACTTAAAGATATTTTCAAATTAAAATAGAGTGGTAGGACACCAATGAACTATTCGTGAGTTATTCAGACTTCACATAGGCAAATTGTGTATTCTTCACTTAATCATTGCATATGTGTTCAATTATATTTTTTTGCTTTGATGGGAAGATTGAAGCTCATAACTTAGGTCACTTTTAGCCTTGAAAAGCTCGGCAAAGATTGTGGGATCATGATATCCTTTTCTCTATCTATTTATTGATCTGATTTCTAGTGATATATAGCCCTACTTTGGAATGAGTTTCTATTAAAAAAAAAGATAAGCGCTTTGATTTTTATATTTTAGACATGTACTTTGTTTTTTGTTTGATGAACTAAGGGCCTGTTCTCTTCGACATAAAACAACTGAATCGAATCGCCCGAAATAATTATAACCAATTAATAGTAATGATTATCGTTTAGGAGAATCAACCGAACCGAACCGATTGAATGAATTGAACCGAACGAATCGAACGAACGGCGAAAATAAGGCGGGGAGAACAGGCCCTAAGGCTCTATTCTGTTCAACTTATTTTAACTTATTTCAGAAAAAATAAGATAAGATAAGATAAGATCAGATAAAATAAGATCAGATAAGATCAGATAAAATAAGATGTTGACACACACAATAAATTATCTTATAAGATAAGATAAGATAAAATAAGTTGAATCAAACAGACTCTGAATGTCGTAGATTGCCATGTGCAAAGATTACTAACTCCCAATTGTTTTTTTAATTCACCCATTGATGCATACAGGTTTTCATTCAATTCCTCTATAAGCGACTCAACATATAACTTTTTCCATGTACAAACAATTGTAAACTATACTATATATATGCAACATGGGCGGCAAAGCGTCCCAACTTCTTGTTAATTCTTTAATGTGCTGAAAATTAAATTAATGCTCAAGAAGTTGAGGCATATTGCCATCCTATAGGCTAGGGGTGAAATCCTTAAGGCCATTTTATGTTGAGTTGTTGGTTCCACTGACATGGTGATGTTGGAAGAGATTGTCTACACCACTCATCGTGAGTGGTCAAAATGGCCACTCACAGGGGGTAGTGCGCGCTGACATTTCACGCAAAAAGACAAAATCGACGCTTCATGAAATTGCACTCAATACCAAAATAACTTTTATTTTGGTACCTAGTGTAAGTGAACTTTGGTATCAACTTTGAGTTTTGGTACCATTTATACTTACTTTGGCACCAATTATACTTACTTTGGTATCAACTTTGAACTTTGGTATCACTAATACTTCCTTTGGTATCAATTTTGAACTTTGGTATCACTAATATCTCCTTTGGTACAGTAATTTGGTATCAACTTCAACTTTTGGTATTTGTATAAATTTTGGTATCTATATTTGGTACCAACTTACTGAGCTTTGAGTACCAACGTTCAGCGTTTATTTTTAGTCTTTTTGTGTGAGTGGCCATTTTGGCCGCTCACGATGAGTGGTAAAGAGTTTCTCATGTTGGAATAAACTTGTATTAATCTCCACACGTTAAACTTGTTAGTCATCCATCTGTCATTATATCCAGTTGTTCACACTTTGTCTCTCTTTCCCATCTTTTAAACAAGACCTAATCATTATACTAGCTTTTACACTCAATAATAGCCCATGTTGTTCAATGAACAACTGATATTGTCTTACGGCCTTACCAATAAAGTGATAATTAAACTTAAAATCATGAAAATTGATAATTGAATTAATCCCTTGTTTTTAGTGTTTTCTTCTCATATCATCAATTGTCATCTAGTAATAAACTAGTTGTTCTTTCCCGTGGGTCGTGCGTATAATGGGAATTTTTATCATACACCCGGAGTATGATGAATCTAACGCACCGTATAATTCGTTTATTATGTTTTTATGAAATTAATTGAATGCCCCCATATTAGCGTATACATTTAGATGACATGTGACGACCTCCAATGCTTCATAACTTTCAATTATTATTGAGTACCGGGTGCATTGTAAATTATTGTGATATCATTCATTTTTCGCAAAATTGATCACTCTTTTAAGTCAAAATGAGTCATTTCTAAACAAAGAAATACTCCCTCTGTATTTTTTTATCTTTCTCACTTGGAATCTTGTCACTATTCACAATTAGAGAGAATCTTTTAAATTCTTCTCAATATATAAGAAAAAATTAATGTAGGAGTCGAATTTGTGTGTCAACTTAAGAAGCATAATTACTTTTACTTACAATAAAATATCAATAGGAGCTTTTAGATTAGTTGGTTAGTGTATTTGTATCTCAAAGAAGAGGTTGTGGGTTTGAGCCTTAACATACACATCTTTATTACTTAATTTGTGTAAATTGCTTTGGAGGGGGAGAAACGTGTAGCGGCGTACAATTATTTTCTTTGGGTTTTTAGATATATATAGATTCCGTATGAAGAAGAAAATTGTATGAAGTCAATGATTACAATACTATGTCAGCTACTTGCACTAACATTGTTGCTCAACCTCTATAAGCTTGTATACGTCCCTAACAACTCTCATCATAATTTAGATCTACTACAAAACTATAATTAAGGTTTGTTCTCTTCGGCATAAAACAACTGAACTGAACTGAACTGAACTGAATTAAATTATAACTAATAGTAATGATAATAATTTAGCTATCATTAATTGATAAATATAAATTAATAAATAAATAATAGTAATAACAATATAATATAATATATAATAAAATATAATATAATCCCTCCGTCCCAAAATATAGTTCCCATTTCCATTCCGGTGTCCCAAAATATAGTTCTCGTTTACTATATTTTGGCCCACATTTTTCCGTAATTTGTCTAGAAAAACCGTGTCCACATCATTTATTTGCTTCTTGAATTTTGTTTTTTGCTTTGTTTATTCAACCCAAGTGTTACAATTAATGCTCTTTCACCAATTATTCTTCATTCTCTCTCCTAAAATCATCTTTTCCCATACAACATTTATTTAAATAAATAAAAATCTTTACTATCCCTCTTAGATTCTACTTACCTTAATTCCCGTGAAAAAATAGAATCGGGAACTATATTTTGGGATGGAGGGAGGAGAGACGCTACACATACACTTGGTGTATGTATGCCCTACATACACTTCCAATGGTGTATTGCCACGTCGCTGCTAGCCAAAAAAAAAGAGGGAACTTGAGCGGGAATCTTATTACGCCACTTACAAGTTTTGGGCGGGAATTCTAGCGCCACAAAATATGGAGAGAGAGAACAATTTGTTTGGCGCCAAACTTATTTCATTAAATAATACTCCCACCTCCCACCTCCCACCTCTTTGCAATTTTAAAAAACAAAAGGTTGTTCCATGCGTGCATATAAATGATCGGGGAAGACAACCGTAACATGGAAGCCATTGACGGTGGAAATTTTCCGACGAAGTTTTTTATTTTTTTTTATTTTTTTTAAAATGCACTAGTTAAACTAATACACTCCATACTCATATTGAACAGCGTCTTCAGTCCCCTTGATTGGTTTGTAAAGAAGACATTCAGCAGTCCCTTAGTTCGTTTGTAAAGAAGACATTCAACCCCGATAAGAACATGTTTTGAGCTGTAATATATTAGGGGTGATATTAATTTAGTAACAAAATAAATATATTTGTATCCTAACTATATTTCCTTGCATTTGTATTTGTTAATTTTGACAAAATGTTGTATATATTAGTAACAGTTCAAGTTGAATTTAAGATTCTGGTTTAGAATCAAACAGCAAGCTTTCCAATCCAGGAAACGTTTGAAGTCCATTATATGATAATAAAAATTAAAAGTATAACAGAGTATTTTTTTAAAAAAAAAATCAATTATATTAATAACAAAACAGTTTCAAACGACTATAAGTTTGACATTTTTTTTAGTAACATTAAACATTTTAATTGTAACGCAAACCTATATTATAGTGAGCAAAAAAAAAGGCGGTGTATAGTATAAATACTTAATGTCTCCACTTTTTGACATGGTGAATATCCCGCAATCTTGGTTACTACAATGACAATGAAAACGCGTTTATGGCTGTTAGGTCCCGAGTTCGAATCCCATGCATCCCAAATTTTAATCCTCATTAAAAATGATTTTTTTTTATTTGTAGAAACACTTTAGTCTTTTCTGGTTTAGAAACAGCAAGTTTCCAGTCCAGGAAACGTTTGAAGTCCAGGAAACGTTTGAAGTCCATTATATGATAATAAAAATTAAAAGTATCACATATTTTTTTTAAAAAAAAATTCAATGATATTAATAACAAAACAGTTTCAAACGACTATAAGTTTGATTTTTTTTTAGTAACTGTTTCGTCTACTTGTCCGACAAGTAAGCTATAAGTCGAGCTTGCTTGTCCAGCAAGTAACTAGTAGTTCTTGAGTGTTCTTCAGTTGGAGACTTGTGCAATGATGACTGAATCAGCTTTGTCCTTGGCCTAGGCTTCTCTCCCGAACCTGCAAAAAGGGACCCACCTGGAGGTTTGGGTGGTGGTTCCCCCTCCGATGCTTAAGTCAGATATCAGGAGTTGAGAGAGAAAATGTAGAGATAGAGAGAGAAAGTGAGAGAGTATTTTATCAGAGTAACTTTGCACTGTTTGCATTTAATGCCTTTTCTCCTGATTTCTGGAGTATTTATTGTGACGGCACATTGACAGCTAACCTTAAAAACTGACCTACAATAGTGGCCTCTGATTGGTTGAGGAATCAGATCATGACACGTGGCAGACCATGACTGGTGGATGTCTATTAACCACTCTCCTTCAGCCATCTTGCACTGTTTGGGCTCTGACTGATGGGCCAGGATTTAAACCTTTTAACTCAGCTGAGTGCATTGAGAGATTCAAGGCTTTTCTCTTTTTTTGACTAAGGTGACACGTGTACGGCTCTGATGAGCCCAAGTGTCTTTAAGAGAGCCGTAGATGTTAGACCACAACATTTGCCCCTAAAAGGGCCTTTACAGTTGGCCCATCTGACGGTTAAGGCCCTTTTACTCTCAGGGTAGCTCAATTTGAAATGAAGTGACGCACCTTTTTCTAGGTTCTACCGGTCATATTCGACCGTTGCATTCTCGTTTCGGCCATTCTTGACCGGCTCCGCAGGTTTCTTATTCCTCTATAAATAACCTTGGGGTGAAAACATTTAATCATTTAACACTTCAAACAAATTTTTCTAGAGAGAGAAGCTCTGCGAATTTCCTAGAGAGAGAGAGAGAGAGACCGTCCAGCTTCAGCGTTCTTCACCGAATAGCCCAGACGTTCTTAGCAGGTATCGTTTCTTTGATCTTTTCATTCTTTTTTATTCTTTATTTTTTCTTAGAAAATCAATAAAATGGAATCATCTTCGTCAAATAATCCTAGCCGACCAAGAGCTTGTCTTGACCCTAGAACCGATACTTCTTCTTCGGCGCATTCTAGAGTTGGGCCTCTTCGGCCGAGTACATATATTTTCATAGTTTTGGCCGAGAAAGTCGGACGACCCGGTCTTTACCCGTGCGGGGTAATCCGGCGCGCGTCAAACAAACGGCCCGTCTAAGACGAAAGCGATAATCCCGTCCAAGTAGCTCGGATATGGAGGAATCCACTGGACGTGTGCCGGATGAGACAAGAGAGGTTCAAAGTGCTCAACCTTTGGGGCGGGCCTCCCTTTTGACCATGATGCGAAGACTCCGAAATAAGACCCGAGACCAAGCACTTCGGGGGGACGCCGATATGGAGGAGATCGGCGAAGGTAATAATGGTAGCGATTACGAGGTCGCCGAAGAATCTGACGAGGCCTCTACTACCTCGTCAGAGATGAGAAGACGTTTAGGTCCTCTTTCCGACCCCGGCTTCATTTTGGTCAACCGTAAGTGGTTAGAGAAACTAGGACCGGACCCTAATTACTTATCGTCTTTCATGCCCATGCCTGGGCTTTTCCTTTGTCATTCCTAATAAAGACGCGACGATCCCGAGTGCTCCCGGGAACCATTTCGCCGTCTATAAACGGCCTTAGATGCGGGATTGAGGTTTCCCCTTCATGAATTCATAGAATAAGTCTTTGCAAAGACTACCACATCGGCCATAATCAATTGGCCCCAAACGCTTGGCACAACGTCCTAACGTTTATTGCCGTCTGCGAGCTACGCAGCCTAGCCCTTTCTCTTCCGGCCTTTACCCACATCCATTATTCGGCCAAGGTACCTGGGGCCGTGGACGGGACATGGCTCAGCATCTGCAATCGCCTTGGCTTCCTGACGGCTTGGGGGGAAGCCTTCGAAGATGCATGATTAGAAAGACGATTTCATATATTTAAAGGCGGCCAATGATTCGGCTACTGAGAGCTATAGATTCCATAATAGGTCCGTCACGAATACGGGACGGAAGTAGTCCTGGCTGGACCTGGAGGATAATTACGATGAAGAAGTTGTGGAGTACTTCAGAACAAAAGAGTACTCTAGGCCCGACCAACGATCTTTTAAAGGGCCCTCCAACTGGATACCCTTTAAGGAAATGTTTTACCAAGACGACTTCTTGGTTGCGACCGGTTTGCGGTTGGCCGATGATAAAGGTATATATTTGAAATCACCCAAGTAAAACTCTTCGTCTATAATTCATTTGACGAACACATTTTTGTTCTTTGCAGACTCGGCCAGACAACGCCTCAAAGCATCTTGGACGGGGGAAATCAGCATGTCCAAATTTATAGACAACCTGTGGAAGGAATATGCAAAGAGTAGTGCCGAGAAGAGGACAGAAACATTGGTAATTAATTAATATATATATTTTTTTTTTCTCGAGTATCACTCTAGCTCGTCTGGAATTGACATCCAATTCTTGGACGGGGGTCACCCAAAGAAGGAGGACGTCCAGACTTGGACGGTCACCTTCTTGGGGCCATACTCGTCCTTAATTGGCATCCAATCTTTGGACGAGGGTCACCCAATGAAGGAGAACGTCCAGGCTTGGACGGTCACCTTCTAGGGACCGCACTCGTCCGGAATTGGCATCCAATTTTTTGGACGAGGGTCACCCAAAGAAGGAGAATGTCCAGACTTGGACGGTCACCTTCTTGGGACTATACTCGTCTGTAATTGGCATCCAATCTTTGGACGAGCGTCACCCAATGAAGGAGAACGTCCAGGCTTGGACGGTCACCTTCTTGGGACCGTACTCGTCCGGAATTGGCATCCAATTTTTGGACGAGAGTCACCCAAAGAAGGAGAACGTCCAGACTTGGACGGCCACCTTCTTGGGGCCATATTCGTCCGGAATTGGCATCCAATTTTTGGACGAGAGTCAACCAATGAAGGAGAACGTCCAGGCTTGGACGGTCACCTTCCTTTGACCGCACTCGTCTGGATGTTTGTAAATCATCTTTCTTTTCTTTTTCCGACGAAGATAGCATGAAGTTGGAAACATCCATGTTCGGACGACTACCTTCTTCGGGCCACCCTCGCCCGAAATACTTACAATAGTGTGCTTTTTTGCTTTGTTTTTGTTTTGGACGATCGAGTTGATGTCTCATTTTGCAGAAAAATGCTCCTACAAACAAACTTCCACCTGGGAAGTCGCCCTCGTCCAAAAAGAGGCCAACTACAGCCGCTGACCAGGCTTCTTTAGCCTTCTGCGAAGAAGCCTAAGGGTTTTACAAGGAAGAGGGCAGATAAGACGGCTTCTGCTGGCGAGGCTGGGGAGAGAAACATGCCTCCCCCACCGGCTAAGGCTACAAAAAGGGAACCTTCATTGTTGCCCCCGAGGAAGGTATGTAGCTGTTCCGCTGAGCGTTTTTGCCGGCCAACTCTACTGAGATCAACCCAGAGTCCTCCTTGGCTTTGGTTGCACCGGAATCTGAGGCTGCTGCCGAGAACTATCCAGGGTTCAGCGGCTCGGTGGCTAAGCCGGGTGCCGCAGATGCCTTTAGGCGTTAGGGACGACATCAATTTCGTGCCGGTGAGTCGTATTACCCCAACATAGTTAGGACGGTGCGGGTCGGTGGACGGTCCATGAGTCCATCCGATAGGCAAGCCATCGTCTTTCCTATCAAGATAACTGACTCTCCCCCTCTTTCAGATAAGGGCAAAGGCCCTGCTATTCCCCCAACTCCTCCCACTGCTGATTCGGACGAGGAGTCTTCTCCTGCCTTCGCCAAAATGTCAAGGCTGGAGAAAGAGCAGCTGAAGCAGGAGCTCTTCAAATGCTTCCCTGAATCCTACATTAAAGGATTAAGGGGAGCGTCCGCCGGGCATGTGGGCTACATGTCCCAGCTTGCTGCCGAGGTATTGTTTTAGGCCTGCCTTGTTTTATATTCGCAGAAATTTTGACTTTGCAAATCGTCTAATAACGTGATTTGTTTTCATTGTTCCGAGCTTTTTTGCTCGCAAAGATGTCGACGGAAGAGTGGGCGAGGGAGCTTAGGAAGGAAAATAAGCAACTCGTCCACCGTGCTACAACGGCAGGTGACAAAGCCATCCATGACATCGAGATGGCTAACACCCTTCATCGTCAATCGCTGGAGGCCTTAGAGAAGAGATCGGCAGTCCTGGAATCTGAGAACAAGAGGCATCTTATTAAAATCAACCAGCTGTATACTGAGCAGGATCGGCTGAAGATGATCATAGACGCTCTCTCTGCTGAGTTGAAAGGTGAAAGGGATGCCGCTCTTCTGGCTGCCGTTCAACTAAGGAGGGAGAATATTCTCCTAAGGGCGAAAACGGCCCGTCTGGAAAGAGAGGCGGCCAAGGCCTTCGACGATGCTAAGGAAGGGTTGAAACAAGTCGTCGAAACGGCCAAGGACTGGGCCGTCAAAGCCTTTGGGATGCTAGCTGAGGAAGCTGAGGTCCCCAGCTTCATTCGTCGTCTGGAGTATCAAGAGAGCGTCCATCGGGCTATGGTATGCGCCGAGGAACCTCCAGAGTTTGAGGAGTCAGACAACGAAGCTGCTGCTGAGGTGGAGACCCCAGAAGACGACCAAGAAACTCGCTCTGAAGACGAAGCCTAAGTTTAGGTTTATTTTCATGTTTCTTGGCTTGTTTGCCGCTGTATTTTTAACTCTTCAGCTCTTAGGTTGTAATTCTTGATCAATCATATATGAAGGAGAATTTTTGCCAATTGCCTGTCTTTTATCTTTCTGAATTCCAATTTGACTAAGTATAATATTAACTTCGTCATGATCGTTGGACGTCTAGCACAAATGCTTAATGAAAGAGCAGCGTGCTTGGCTTTAGACGATCGTAACTCGTCCTGAACAATCGGACGATGTGGCTCGTCCTGATATTATTGGACGGCCTACAATATTTAGAGCCTTTGATAAATGCATATGCATCCAAGTACCAAAAGAGACTCGTCTGGGGCGGTTCGCAAAACGAGAGGATTGCCATCCCAGGCTTGGACGATTACCAATCGTCCCATAATGTAACTAAGTATTTAGCGAGATTCGTCCTAAGTAGTTGGACGATCTACTTATATAGACGAGTCTTGCCCAAAGAGGGAAAACGTCCAAAACCTTTTTGCTTCATGGACGAGCCACGTTCTAGCCGTTTTACTCGAGCTACTAACATTCGTCCTTCCCTATCAAACCATTGGTTAGGTCTTAGTTTTTGGACGACCTGCTCTCTTTAGCTCGTCCTATAGGCTTCTATTATCCCCCCGTTCTTGGGCTTAGCTCAACCGTATATTGAAGGGGAGCCAAAGTCCAAGAAGGAGAGCGGCCAGCCTTGGCTGAGCCTGCTGAAGTTGATGGACGAGCTTGAGATACATGTTCAAAGAATGTTTTAGCCGGCTTCCTTGAGGGAGCAACACTCGTCATTAAGTAGCGATCCCTTACTAGGGTCTGGACTACCTAGCTGTCCGTGCTTTTGAAAGTAAGTATCCTTTACTAAGGTCTTATTTCAGGCCAGCTTTCTCTCAGAGACTTTGACGTTACTCTTACTAGAGGTTTTGTCAATTTGACGGCCATATATGCATTATATTTTTGGCCGGTCTCTTTGAGGGAGTGATGTTCGGCGTAAATGTGAGCAATTTTGACGTTCTGCTATTGTTTGTATTTTTGTCCAAGTTATTGTCACTTTTAGACGAGTAACTGATTTAATGCCCCAAAGTGAAGTAACTTGGTGAAAATAAACAAAGAGAAGGAAATAGGAATTGTATTATATGGATTTTGCTTGGCTGAAAGCCAAGATGCATGTATACAATTCTTTTCTTACTAACATGTGCCGTGGCACTTTGGAGTAACTACAAATTACCCTACATAAATCTGACGAAGATCTGAGCTAGACGTGGTACTTCTTTAAGTTGTCTGAATTCCAGGTACGCTGAATAGGTCGTCCATCTAGATCTTGTAGACGAAAAGTCCCACTGTGTATCTCCTGGACAATCAGATAAGGTCCTTCCCAATTTGGTGTTAGCTTCCCCAACTCTTTAGCTCGTCCAACTGCTTCCATCTTTCTTAGAACAAGATCCCCCACCTTTAGCGGTCGTCTAACAACTCTTTTGTTAAACTCCCGAGCCATACGCAGTTTGTACAATTGCATTCTTAGCAAGGCATTGCCCCTGACTTCTGGGACTTGGCCCAAAGCCGTACGCAATGCGGCCCGGTTGGCATCCTACGTGTATAACATGACTCGTAGGGTGGGCTCCTCGGCCTCAATGGGCAAGACGGCTTCGGTGCCATAGACTAGCATGAAAGGCGTCTCGCCCGTAGAATTCTTAGCAGTTGTTCTAATGGACCATAACACCAATTGCAGATCTTCCACCCATTGCCCTTTGGCGTTATCCAGCTTCTTCTTGATTCCATTTGATAGAATCTTGTTGAAGGACTCGACTTTCCCATTAGCTTGTGGGTGGGCGGCGCAAAGTGAGCTTTGATTTCTCTTTCGACGGACCATTCTTTCGGCTTAGGCGTTTCGAACTACGGACCATTATCAAAGACGATTGACCGAGGCATGCCAAATCGAGTTATAATGTTTTTCCGGATGAAGCCCTTGACGTCGTTTGTTGTTATTCCTCGCATGGCTTCGGCTTTCTATCCATTTAGTGAAATAGTCCACTTTGCTACTATCACAAACTTCTTTTGCCCAATGCCACAGGGAAAGGTCCTAAGATATCCATGCCCCATTTGGCAAAAGGCGAGAGGGAACAAGATGGGGGTCAAATAGTTGGACGGCTTCTGATGCACATTTCCATGCTTCTGACAACTGTCACACTTCTTTGCATAGACTAAAGCATCCTCCTCTAAGGTAGGCCAGTAATACCCCGTCCTTAAAGCCTTCACGCCTAAGGCTCTTCCCCCAATGTGAGAAGCACATGCACCTTCATGGAGCTCTTTCAGAACCCCCAGACCATCTTCTCTGGTGACGCACTTGAGCAGAGGCCGGTTGAATGACTTCTTGTAAAGTGTCTCGTCCCATAGCTCAAACCACTTGTCTCGGCCTTCACATACTTGGCCTCTACAGGATCTCGAAGGCAATCGTCCCGTCTTCTTGTATTCTATGATCGGCTCCATCCAGGGCAGTCCTCGGGCGAGAAACATAATCTCCTCTTGGTCGATGCTCTTTTTGGGTTTGACTTCCCAAGAAACTGTTCTTGGCACATCACCTTTAGCCGAGCTGGCCAATTTCGAGATAGCATCTGCTTGATGAGTTTCTGACCTTGGTACTTGGTCGAGGACAAATCGTTTTAATGGCTCAATCTCATCCTTGATCAGTCGCATATATTTGCTCATTGATGCTTCTTTGCATTCAAAATCTCCGTTGACCTGGCTGACAACTAAGAGAGAGTCCGATTTGGCCTCAATCTCTACGACTCCGGCGCCTTGCACATTTTGATTCCGACCAAGAGTGCTTCATATTCGGCTTCGTTATTGGACGCTTTGAATTGGAATCTTAATGCATATTCAAACTTGTCCCCTTCGGGAGATTGACAAATGATTCCCCCACATCCATTGGGATGAACGATCCATCAACCATGAGCGTCCAATGCTTCCTTCCTTCAGCTGGATCAGATATGGGCTCTATGGTTGGCCGAGTAAGTTCAACTATGAAATCAGCCAAGGCTTGCCCCTTAATGGCTTTCCTCGGTTCAAATGATATATCAAACATGTTGAGCTCAACCGCCCATTTTAACATTCGCCCAGCGGCTTCCATCTTCTGCAGAACTTGCTTCAAAGGTTGATCAGTATAGACGAGTATATTGTGCGCCAAGAAATAGGGCCTTAACTTTCTGCTGGCCATGACGAGGGCCAATCCAAACTTCTCAACAGGAGTATACCGATTTTCCGCGTCCTTGAGCACGTGACTGACGAAGTATATTGGGACCTGGACGGATTCTCGTTCAGCCAACAGGACGGCACTCACAGCTTGAGTGGATACAGCCAAGTATACAAACAACTTTTCCCCCTCGGCGGGACTGACCAACCTAGGCAGCTGCTGAAGATGATCTTTGACATGCTGAAGGGCTTGCTCCGCTTCTGCGGTCCATTCGAACTTGGTTTTTTTCTTGATCGTGGCAAAGAAGTGATGACACTTGTTGCCTGACTTAGACAAAAATCGTCCAAGGGCAATCAGACAACCCGTCAGTCGCTGTACCTCTTTCACCTTCGAAGGAGACTTCATGTCTAGAATAGCTTGAATCTTTTCAGGGTTGGCTTCTATTCCCCTCTGATCCACCAAGAAACCTAAAAACTTCCCCGACAAAACCCCAAAGACACATTTGCTGGGGTTTAGCTTTAACTTGTATTTCCTCAGAGTTTCAAAAGTTTCTCTCAAATCACCAACATGACTTTCTTCTTGACGGCTCTTGACTATCATATCGTCAATATATGCCTCCATATTTCGTCCCAACAAAGGCTGAAAAACATTATTTATCAATCTTTGAAAAGTGGCCGGGGCATTGCGCAGGCCGAATGACATCCTCACCCAGCCATACAGCCCTTTTTCAGTAATGAAGGACGTTTTGTCTTGATCCTCTGGCCACATTGGGATTTGATGAAAACCTGAATAAGCGTCCATGAAGCTCAGCAAAGCATGGCCAGCTGTGGAGTCTACTAGACGATCCAACTTAGGCAAAGGGAAACTGTCCTTAGGACAGGCCTTGTTGAGGTCCGTGTAGTCCACACACATTCTCCAGGTGCCATTGGGCTTTGGCACCATAACCACATTTGTTATCCAGTCAGGATAATAGGTTTCTTTGATGAACTTGGATTCCAGCAACTTCTGAACTTCTTGGTCGACTGCCTGGTTTCTAGCCGGTCCCAAATGCCTCCTCTTCTGACGAACCGGTTTCAAATTTGGATCAACATTCAACCGCTGGACGGCTACTTCCGGATCAATTCCAGGCATTTCCTCAACGCAATAGGCGAACACATCTTGAAACTCTTTCAGCAAGTGGACTAGATGACCCTTCAAACCAGGACTGAGTGAAGATCCAATTTTGAGGGTCCTTTCTGGACGAGCTTCATCCAGACGTACCTTTTCAGGTGCTTCTACTGGCTCTGGACGTTCTACTGCTAGTCCCATGATGGCCATGACCTCTTCAGACGAGGAGGGTTCTTCCTTGATGATTTCATATTTCCTCTTCTTGTTAGGGAGGTGCTCAGACGCTTTCCTTGAGGGAGCAAGAGGCGTCTGAGGGCTCTCAATGGTCGGCTTTAACGAGGCGACTTGGTCTTTGATAAATCCAGACGTATTCCTCTCGCCTGACCATCTTCGTCCGATCTTTCTCTATTCCGGACGTTTTCCTTTCGCCAAAGAACCTTCGTCTGATCTTCGCTGCCTATTTTCCATGATGACGGCCTGAGGGTAGTCAAATAACATTCCCTAGCCACCAGCTGGTCTCCATATAATGAGCCAATCTGGCCATCATCACACTCATACTTCATCAACATCAGGTGAGTTACTATGACAGCTTTGACATGATTCAGAGTTGGTCGTCCAAGAATGACATTGTAGGGTCGTCAAGTCTCGGACCACCAAGAACTTGATAAACAAGGTTCTAGCTGCATCCTTCTCTCCCACTCGAACGGGCAAAGTCACGGTCCCCATTGGATGGATGACTCCTCCCCAAACCCTATGATGGGATGGTGAACGGGAACTAAGTTCTTCTCCTCAAACTTTAGTCTGGACAAGCAATCAGCACTAATGATGTCCGTCGAACTTCCGGTGTCGATCGGGATCCTTCTTACTCTCAAGTTTGCTATTTTCATTTCTACAACCAAGGGATCATCATGGGGAGTTCTCAACCCGCCCGATCTTGCTCACTAACTACCACCCTTGGGAAAGGCTCGGCCTTTGTCCGATCGCCTAACAAAACTTGGCCGAGCTCCCTAAGGTAGTTTTTGTGCCCTCTATTGGTTGGTCCCCAAAGCAAAGAAACCCACTCCGAGATTACGAGAACGACATCTTCGTGCATGCATGCACTCTCCTTTTTCTTGTTATGCCGATTATCTTTCCTTGGAAACTTCCTTCCCTCTTGAGGCATATAGGAATTCATCTTTCCTTTTCGGGCTAATTCTTCCAAAGCTCTCTTGAGATACTTACATTCATTGGTCTCATGACCACAATCTTTGTGGAAGTGGCAATACTTGCTCTTATCCCTATTTCTATAAGGAGTTTTCATTTCAATTGGGGCCTTCAACTCATACGATCCTTAATCTCCATGAGGATGGAGTATTGGTCTTTGTTAAACTCAACGGGATTGGATGAGGATGGCTCGGCCTCCTTTCTCTTGCTTTTTCTAGACGAAGTGGTGTTGGAGGTTATCGCCCAAGTCTCGGCCTTCTTGGGGTTGTTCTTCTTTGGCTGAACAACCTCTTCAGGCTTCTTAGACTCGGGAGGCTTTGCCTCAGCACATACTTCGGTGGCATGAATAAAGGCTTCGGCTTCCCTCAAAGCCTCGAGAAGAGTGGAGATTTTCTTCTTAACAAGATCAAATTTGAAACTTCCCGGCCTTAGACCCCTAATGAAGGCGTCAAAGGCCACCCGGACTCCGACGTTAAGATCTTGGATCCGAAGGGCTTCTAGGTTGAATCTCTTAACGAAACTTCTAAGAGCTTCCTTAGGTCCCTGGACGACCTTGCCTAGGTGCATGCTTGTTTTTTGTTCTTGCTTGTTGGCAACAAAGTGACTAGTGAATAAGAAACTGAGTTCCGTGAAATTATTGACTGAATTGGGTGGAAGATTGTTAAACCACTTCGAGCTACTCCTTTCGAGTTCTTTGGGAAGTTCTTACACCAGTGTAGCATCATCTACTCCTTGGACGTACATCGGATGTTTGTAAGCGCGATAAGTGATCATCGGGATCTGTTGTTCCATCAAAAGGTTCTATAGTAGGGAGTTTAACCTTTGGGAAGGGGGGCGCCTCCATTATCCTGGCCGAGAATGGAGTGGGCCAGTTAATCTGGAGGGCTCCCATCTGTCCCTCAATGGGTATGTACTCCTTACGATATTCCTTTAACACCGGATCAGACGACGTGTTTGCAGGCAATGGACGCCTATAGACCATGGGCTGAGCCACTGTCTTCTCCTGTCGTGGATGAACAAGAGAGTGACTTAAACTTCGTCCCTCCCCTCTGGACGACAACCTCAAAGGAGGGTCTCGCAGGTATGATGTCGAACCTGTCGCTGATCGTTGTATTGCAGCAGCTCTCTTTGCTTCTAGATATTCTCTGGCATCTGTTTCCATTCGGTGCCCGCTTGGACGAACATGGTCCTGGGTCCTTACCACCAGGTTCCAGTCCATCTTTCTTCGCTGATCATTATCCTCTTGCTGCTTTCCTCTTGCCGTCCTCCTAGAGGGCTCCTGACGAACAGGTCGACTAGGGCCTGGACAATCTTCATGGGAACGTCCCCTAGGGGGGGGGTGGATTGTTAGCAGCAGGCTCAGGATTAAGCCGGAAGAACAACATATTGCTCTTGATCTGTTCCTGGACGACTGCAGCCATCTTTGCCTGGAAATCATTCAAGGCGTTCTCTAGATGGGCAGCAGTCACCGGTCGTTCAAGATTCTCTTGAATGACGGGTTGCTGGCTTGGTCCAGTAACTTGGACGATGGACGGGGGTCTATCCCTTCCTCGAGGCGGTCTCTCGTGTTCTACTGTGTCTTCGACATTAACCTGAAGACTTCTGTTTCGGCAAGGTTGGACGATGTGATCGATCATCGTTGCGTCTCCCCACAGACGGCGCCAAATGTTTCGTCTACTTGTCCGACAAGTAAGCTATAAGTCGAGCTTGCTTGTCCAGCAAGTAACTAGTAGTTCTTGAGTGTTCTTCAGTTGGAGACTTGTGCAATGATGACTGTTTGGGCTCTGACTGATGGGCCAGGATTTAAACCTTTTAACTCAGCTGAGTGCAGCCCAGAGATTCAAGGCTTTTCTCTTTTTTTTTTACTAAGGTGACACGTGTACGGCTCTGA
Source organism: Beta corolliflora (assembly GCA_947648045.1). Lineage (NCBI taxonomy): Eukaryota > Viridiplantae > Streptophyta > Magnoliopsida > Caryophyllales > Amaranthaceae > Beta > Beta corolliflora. The sequence continues at coordinate 89,680 of CANSZD010000518.1, read as the reverse complement.
TGAGCCCAAGTGTCTTTAAGAGAGCCGTAGATGTTAGACCACAACAGTAACAGTAATTATTTTAATTGTAATACAAACTTATATTATAGTTTTCAAAAAACGGCGGTGTATAGTATAATTATTTAATGTCTCCACTTCTTGACATGGTGAATATCCCGCAATCTTGGTTACTACAAGGACAATGAAAACGCGTTTATGGCTATTAGGTCCCGAGATCGAATCCCATGTATCCCAAATTTTAATCCCCATTAAAATCATTTTTTTTAACATTTGTAGTAACACTTTAGTCTTCTTAAAATTCATAGTAGCACTTTAGTCTTTTCCGGCAACAAGTTGTAAAAACATGGTTTTAGCAACTTTAAAACTAGTAAAAATTGAATTTTTGAATTATGTTGTTTCATAGGCCTATACATAGATACATAAAACACGTAAGCATAATGTTATTTTAATTAGTAACGTACACGTATAAGTATACGTATAACTTGGAGTGATGAAGCATAATAATTTAATAATGTTTTTAAGCGTCCCAAATCTAATATACATGTATGTATAAAAAAGGATTTGTCAAGAGTTTTTAGTACGCCACTTAAAAAAGTTGTTATTTCGACCAATGAAAAAATAGATTTAATAATATGACGCTTGAATAAATTTTGTAATTTAAAAAAAAATAATGACATACAACACTAAACATTACCTTCACTGTTATAGGTGGTGACATAAACGTTCATACCATAACATTAAAATAAAAACATAAAGAACCTTTCAAAACCAAAGCTAAATAAAGTTTACAAATCAACTCTGAAAAGTTCAAGTGTCAACTGATACTTATGAGATCAATTACTGAGTACTACGTAACCAATTTGGGTTTGGGTTTGTAGGAATTGAACAACTTGGACTATATGTAGATTGTTCTTCTTCATTTGCAAAGAGTCGTGGCGAACCAGCAACGTTCTCTGTCATAAACCTGGATGCACTGGAAACTTGATGTACACCCGTGTGGACATTGTTGCTACCACCAGCAAAATCATGGTTATGATGTTGTAATTGCCACCTCTCGCCCATTGAACCAAACGTGTTTCTTATAATTTCCTTCATATATTCAAACATCAAAGATAAACAAACATTTTTCAACTTACTGTGAACATCAAAGTTCCTCTATAAGTTGGTAATGTTTTTAGTAACACTAAATTTTTTAATAGTAATCAAAACCTATATTATAGTAACGAATTGATTTATATTGGAACATATTCTGCGAAAAACCTGATTGTTACCTAAATATTGTAAAACATATAATGTCATTTGAAATAACGAGTAGAAAAAATAAATCACGAGGTTACCTCCTTCGTGGCAATTTCATCTGGTGTTGCTTTATGTTTTTTCTTCGACTTTGCATTCTTCTCTGATGGGTTGGGATTTCTGGTTTTGCTGCCCCTGCCAGTATATCTTTTGTCGATATATAGGGTCCTTTGTGCCATTTTCTACGGGTTGTACACTCTTTCTAAGGTGTCTTTCGTTTTGTTCCTTTGGACGTAGCCTATGACGCCCATACACTTTTCGCGTTGATTGATCCCACCATCCATGTGCATCATCATTAGTCCGTTCTATTCCCATTGAATCCTCTAACGCAATTCGAATTGTATTTGTTGCTTCCTAGTACATTGTGAAAGTTTATTCACTATGCATGGCTAATGTGGTCAAGTACTTATGCCGTTGTGATAATTCTCTTAATTTTTGGACTCGTGTTGATTCACCTGGGTCATAGTATGAAACCTGAATGTCCTCGTACTGCCGCACCAAATGCTTCCTCCATCTACTCAGTATATATGTTCAGGGATAAATTCTATATCCTCGAGCTCAATCACACGAATAAGGTGCTTGCACAATATACCTCTAAATTCAAACAACTTACAAGAGCATGAGAAATCACCTTTTTCTTTGTCGATAATAATATTGTAATGCTTCCACCTTTTCCTCAGTATTGTTGTTGGAATCTTCTCATCGGCATTGAAAAAGGAGACCGTACCAAGTGTTCTTGTTTTCGTGATATTTGTATGCTTTAACCCTAGTGCCTCATCCTTTACCTCTTTAAATTTTCCATTGGTGTACTTGCTGTGAAACACATACTCAACAAGTATGGTCTTGTCCACAGGAAGAGGTTGATCCACAGATTCAAAATTCATTTTCTTCTCCTTTTCCACTAAATCTTTCATTGCCGCCTCATAAAGCTCTACGAATCTACACAATGGGGTATCAATGCATACATAGCTTTTGAAAACACGATTCATACCTTCACTTCTTTGTGTGGATGACATTCCAGCCTAAAAATTGCCTCTACAATATCCCGGGGCCCATCGATCCCTCAGCTCATATGAGTCTTTGATCCAGGTGTTTCCACCTATCTGAAATTTCTGCACCATACCTTCCCATGCTTCTTCAAACTCATCCGGTTCTAGACATTCATGGACAACTACTAATAGTGCAACCTCAATTTCTTTCCATTTTTTATTGCTACCTAAGTTCTTGGATGCATTTTGTAGAATATGCCACAAGCACAATCTGTGTGGTACCCCTGGAAACACTATTTCCACTGCCTTCAAAATAGCTTTATCCTGGTCAGTAAGTATACCTTTCGGGGCCTTGCCCGTACATTTAAGCCACTGATTGAACACCCATACAAACGTCTCTGTGTCCTCATGGGAAATCAAAGCAAATGCAAAAATAATGGAACACCCATGATGGTTGACACCGACAAATGGTGCAAATGGCATTCGGTATCTGTAAGTTTTGTTTTCATTAGTTTCAACACTTTTGTTACATGCATTTAAAAAAACGATGATGATCCCACTATGTAATTACTAATTGTTACTAAAAAACAATGTACCTAACCTTTTATGTTACTAATAAAACTGCATGTGATACTATGATAACAAGTATGTGTATCAAATAAAAAAGTATCTAACCTGTTGCTATTGAAGGTTGTGTCGAATGTTATTATGTCGCCAAAATCTGCACACATTTCCCTACTCCTTGCATCAGACCAAAACACGTTCATCAACCTTCCATCACAATCCCTTTGAATTGCGTTGTAAAAGTTATTGTTTAGTTCATACTGCTTCTGAAAGTATGCCTCAAGCGCAATAGCGTCTCCTGCAAACCTCGTCTTACGACGCTCCAAGTTCACAACATTTCTCAAGTCTCGCTGATTGAAGGTAAGATTTTCATGACCCCCATTTTCAACTAAGAGTGCATTGAAATTTTTTATTATGGATATACCAGAACGATCGTTATTTATAATTCTGTCAAATGTTGGCTGATCAATGCTTCTATAGTTCACCATAAGCCGACTTGACTCTGGATGAAGTGGGTGGTTGTGTTGCAATTGACATGTTCGTATCTGCATTTTACCATCTATCATTCTTGCATGAACAACGACTTCACATCCAATCCTTTGTAGACCCCTTTGTTTGTTTTTTTTCCCTCCTTTCTTACATACAAGTCTCGATTATCTCCATCATATGGTAACATGTCTCTTTTTCCCCACTCATTGTCCGGGAGTGACTCCTAATTCCTTATATGCATCCATCAAAATAGCATTTCTTGTGAAAAACACAAACCCTTTTTTAAAGGCATAATCATGACAGAATTTTGCAAATTCTTCCCCGGTTGGAAAACACATTCCTACCGCTGGCGCACTCTCATCTTGATCATTCTTCTTCCGAGCATTATTTTCATGACTATTCAGATCGGGGTCTTGTTGATCTTGATCATTTATATCTTCATCAGCGTTTTCTTCATTATTCAGATTATGGTTTATATTCTGATCATTGTTTTCTTCGTTAATCAACTCAGGGTCTTCTTGAACTTGGTTTAGATCTATTACTGGACGACTATTGTCGGCATCGTTATCCATTTCACTGTATTTGTATGACATAAAGAAGTTCGTATAAATCATCTTTTAACAATATGCATATTTAACAGACTAGATTACGTATACTAAACACTTCAATCATCTTGTCTAAACCATAATTTCAAGCGCCTCTACCGTGTCATGAGTATATTTATGTTAATAGACTAAATTTGTATTTTTAAAAAGGTAAATCAATGCTCATGAAGTTTTAGTGTTTATATAGTTGTATATAGAGTAAAGGAATAAACTTTAACTTATGCATGCAATAAATCAGATAATAAAAAGTTCATGATTATGTTTTAGTCTTCGTATATCGTTGTTTACAAACTAAATGAATAAGGAATGAATAACGTACCTAACTCGGGAAAAATGTAGATATAGTATATGGTTTCTCGGTTGGGAACTTAAATTCGAGCTTCACGAGTTAGTATTCCAGCTGAAGACTCTACAAATTCAATCTTTGATACCATACTTCGCGGAATATATGTTTGAATTTTATTGACTGTAAACGTTTTGCAAATATTCTCTTCAAATTCGGTTCTTAACAGGAGTTTGCAATTTGCTTTGTCGTAATTCATAAGATAGAAATGAAAAGAATAAATCCCCTCATATGATATAAAACACTAATACGCGGATGGTCACATTAAAATTGGACAAACATTGCTATTGTTTGAAAATTGTTATATAGTAATTGTATTAATTAGTAACATAAACATTTAAAATGGTATCCGCAACCTATTAATTAATTTACATTCAGTTGTATAATTCGAAGTCTAGTGTATTAACATTATTAAATTTTAAAATATCTGTTGTTATCTTAACCTCGTATTTAATTAAAGAGACGTTACATTTTATAATGTAGACTTGTCCCAAGGCAAACCTTTACATCTTCCAAGACACCTTATTTAATATTTCTTCGTGATACAAAAAAATATCATATTAATAGGTGAAAAATGTTACAAGTTACAAATTTAAAAGTGCTACTACAAAATAAAAATAAAAATAAAAACAAAAGAATGGGGGAGGAAGAGGAAATGTGGAAGTATAAGCAAGCATGGGATTCGAACTCAAGACCTCACAGCCATAAACGCGCTTTCAAATGTGCAATTGTAACCAAGTTGACGGGATATTCAACCGTGTTAACAAGTTGATACAATAAGTAGTAATAGTAAAAATCGAATGTTATTTGCAAACTATAATATAGGTCATGATTATTATTTAATGTGTTGTGTTACTAAACAAATCACAAACTTACACCGGTTTTAAATTAATATGTTATTAATATAATTGTTTTTTTATATATATAATCTATTTTAATTTCATTTTTATTATCATATAATGGACTCCAAACCTTTCCTGGATACTAAACATTAGATTATTATTAGACACTTCAATTGATCTTTTAAATATAAACCAACAACCATGCCAACAATTTATATCTTGCCTTCTCCCCTTTCTCCCATATTAAGTTCTTGTGGTGGCCGGCGTTTTGTACGGTTGATGGAAAAAAATTCCGAAAATTTAAATTAGTTTCCAACAATATATATAAAGGGAAAAATTTCAAATAATTTCAAGGCGCAAATTTCGGTAAATATGTCTCTACAATTTAGGGACTCGTTTCCAACAATATATATGAAGGGCAAAAATGTTACCAGTTACAAATTAAAAAGGGCTACTACAAATTTTTAAAAAAAACAAAAGAATGGGGGAGGGGGAGGAGATGTGGAAGTAAGCAAGCATGGGAATCGAACTCGACACCTCACAGCCATTAAGGCGCTTTCAAATGTGCTGTTGTAACCAAGTTGACGGGATATTCAACCGTGGTAACAAGTTGATATAATAAGTAATAATAGTAAAATTCGAATGTTATTTGCAAACTATAATATAGGTCATTATTACTATTTAAAGGTTTTGTGTTACTAAACAAATCACAATAACTTACACCGGTTTCAAATTAATATGTTATTAATATAATTGTTTTTTTTATATATATAATCTGTTTTAATTTCAATTTTAATTATCATAGTAAACACCACCGCTATTTGCAAACTATAATATAGGTCTTGGTTACTATTTAAATGTATAGTGTGACTAAACAAATCACAAACTTATAATTTTTTCAAATTTATGTGTTATTAATATAATTGATTTTTGTTTTTTATATATATAATCTGTTTTACTTTCAATTTTAATTAGTTCAGTATTTATAGTAAAAATCAAATGTTATTTGCAAACTATAATATAGGTCATGGGTAGGGGTGAAAGTTATTCGGATAAAATCCAAAATTCAATCCAATCCAATCCGAATTAGTAATTCGAATTGGATTCGAACTGTGTTCGGATTGGATTCGGATTGAAATTTTTTGAAAAAAAAAATGAATTTTGAGATCGGATTGGATTGAGGGTAATTGGATCCAAAAATCCAATATAACCAAATAGTAATATGACTTGTATTATGTACCTGGATTGGGCTTAATTGCTTAACTGAATTTTTTTATAAAAAATAAGCCTAGTCCATACCCTAGTAGGCGTAGCACTTCAACCCTTCCCCTAAAACCCTAACAACACTTAATTCTTCATTTCCTAAATCTACTAGGCTGCTGTTGTGCTTAATTTATTTCATCGAAAAACTAAGTTTTAAAAAATTGGATTTTCAGATCGGATCCAATCTAGAGTATGAAAATTCGGATTTGATTGGATCGGATTCAAACTCTAATTGGTTTGGATTCGGATTGAAAAATTAAAATCCAAATTTTGTTCGGATCGGATTGGATTAGGCCCTAATCCAAACCGTACACCGAACTTTCACCCCTAGTCATGGGTACTATTTAAATGTATCATGTTACTAAGCAAATCACAAACTTACAATCTTTTCAAATTGATATGTTATTAATATAATTGTTATTTTGTTTATATATATATATAACCTATTTTATTTCAATCTTAATTATCATATACTGGACTCCAAACCTTTCCTGGATATTAAATATTAGATTATTATTAAACACTTCAGTTGATCTTTTAAATATAAAGTTATCATTAACATAAATATTTGATTAATATTTGTATTAATGTTATTATTATCATTCAGAGCCGGCTATTAGGGGAGCAACCTGAGCGACGGCTCAGGGCCCCACCTTTGAAAAAGTGGAAAGTAAATAATTATTAGAAAAAGTTTTGGAAGGTTATGCTTTTCTTCTTATTAAACTTCTCCCATCTTAAACTTTTTCTCTCACTTTATTTAGTTCTCAACTTTTCAGTAGCTATGGCTCATAATAGTAAACACCACCGCTATTTGCAAACTATAATATAGGTCCTGGTTACTATTTAAATGTATCGTGTTACTAAATAAATCACAAACTTACAATCTTTTCAAATTGATATGTTATTAATATAATTGTTATTTTGTTTATATATATAATCTGTTTTACTAATTAGGCCAATATGTTTTTACATTAATTATTTAATAGTTTTCGATAAGGAATTGATTAATCGTAGTGTTCCGAATAGGAGTTTACTAGCCTAGTCCTAATCAAAATGGTGAAGATGAATAAGATGAAGGTTAAAGAAGAATAATGATCGCATAACAAATGCCATCATAGTAATTCACTACAAACAAATGTCTGACTTCATAATACTTAATTTCAAACACCCTAATAAGTGAACACAAAATATCCCAAAAGAAACCACAATAATTCAGTACAAATATATTTCCCAAAATATATAGGTTGTTCACGACAAGCTTATAAAAAAGTTTTTGAACAAAAGCAACAACTAAGGACCATCAGCCATGAGCAACTCTTTCACTGATCCATATAGCTCGTTGTTATCATCTAGTAGAATTTCCGAGCAAACTTGCTGCTTGTAAACATTCTCATCATCCATGTACCACTGTATAATAGTATGAATCAGGCGTTTTACCAAGAAAAATTCATAAGAAGGGCAGTACGTATTTAAGTGGTTTACTTACATGCATCCACATTTGTGCATCGTACAATAAGTAAATCAAGAAAAGAATGCACAACATCCCTGATTAGTGAGCCTTTTTTTCTTTGGGTTTGTCTTCATAATTTTTAATTCTCCACGAATCCATCTATAGGGGTTCTTTTGATAGAATCACTACTGCAGCTGTTATAAATATAAATACACCATAAATTAGTAACATAAATAATTAAACAATAACTTTATAATAATATTAAGAAGCTATTGTACAGCTTACCAAACAAGGAAGTAATTTGTTATGATAAGTGTGGGGATAGTCATGTTTGGTGTCAAATACAACCAATATCCCTCTCTGGATAATGGCCATGTATACTGTCCATATGCCATTTTCCAACACTGGCATGAATATCTGAAAGTAAGTAAAACAAATATTTAGTAACTGAAATGAATTTACCAATAAGCCAATCGAAATAAACAAAACATTAAAAAACCCCCCAATAAACACGAAATCATAAAACCCCAATACACAAGAGTACATATATTGTAAAGAATTTGGGGAGTACCCTTTCGTGGTTCTCAAAATTCTTCACTACTGCAGTATCATTTCCAATTGCAGCAACACAACTTTGTACACTTTCCTCTATGTCTTGCTGTGCAGGTAGTTTCTCAACAGCCTCACACTGCATGGACCAGAAATTTATACTTACACTTTTGTATTAAACTAAAATGATCGCCTAATAAAAATGAATTCATAATAATGTTACCAATAATACTTGTGTTATTGTATTTAAGATCACCAACATTCAGTACCAATAATCTTACGATCCAACGATCCGATCCTATCGAGTAGATCCTCCTTAACTTTTAGATTCAAAGTACGAGCTCGATCCTGACAATATTGTTTAGCATTACGAATATATGTGATCGTATTCCTTAACATGAATATTAGACAACATATTATTATTATTATTATTATTATTATTATTATTATTATTATTATTATTATTATTATTATTATTATTATTATTATTATTATTATTATTATTATTATTATTATTATTATTATTATCTCTTTAGTAAAACTAAAACCATGTTTTTACAACTTATTGCTTCAAAAGACTAAAGTGCTATACACGTTTTAAAAAATACTAAAGTGCTACTACAAATTAAACAAAAAAAAAACTACAAATTGTTAAACTAAAGTAAAGGTTCTTTTTACTACTAATATGTCACTTGTTACTAAAAATGTTACAATTTATAATCCGTTAAACCTGTTTTGTTCTCAAATTGTGCAGATTCACAGATTTAATCATTTTTTTGTTTTATTTTATTAAATAAACGGAATAAATGGAATTTAACATTAAATAACCGCCTTTGTTTCGAGAGGTTACACAGCTTTGTTGCACCCACTGACGTCATCATTACTCCCTTGAACAATTTCTGAAAAATACTGACTTGTTACCATCAATCAAATTAAACTTTTTTTTAAACACTTGTTAAATCTATTTATTCAAATGCTGTTTTGCTCTAATGTTTATTGTTTTTTTTTTTCCTTTGGGTCACAAGTAAGTCCACGTAACATACATTTAACAAAATTCAATTAATTATTTACAAATTTCCAAACTAAAATAATATTTTCTATTGCTACTAAAATCTAACCTGTTACTAATATTTTAAAAAAGACCAAAGTGCTTCTACATTCCAAAGTGCTACTACAATTTTGGGTAAAAAAAACTAGAAATTTCTGATCCTACCGATTAGATCCTGCTTAGCTTTTAGATTCAAAGTCGGATCTCAATCCCGACAACATTGTTTAGCAATACGAATATATGTGATCTTATTTCTTAACATGAATATGAGACAACATATTATTATTGTACCGATATGGAATAAATGTTGTTGGGGTGAACCGGTATCCTTCAATCACGTATGCCGACAGAACACGTAAACTAACCTCGAGGGTTGATCCGAGGACGCCCCTCCGATTCCTAAGTTAGTAAATGGTAAAAGCCGGTATATCTCAAGTAGAGTATATTAGTATATGTGAACGTACCTTATGACTCAGATCATGGGGTATTTATAGGAGCCGGCAGTGACCCAAGCTAGGTAGGACACTCCTCCCATTGGTTGGACATAATTCTATCCTCTTTTTATATTTTCTTTTTCGCTATGCATAGGGTCACTAGTTAAATATTGGATCAAACCCAGGCCCATTTACGGATGGCCCAGATGGAGAACACCGGTAAGGTATTCCAACATGGCCGGCATGATATAGATGCCGATATCGTGGTTTGACTCATTCCTAGTCAATGATATCTAACCGTATGAGTTGACCATGACGGTCAATAACGGTCCACGAGGACCGGTATGGAACTTAGATATCCCCCATACAATCATTAACTCTTAAGTAAAACTAAAACCATGTTTTAACAACTTATTGCTTGAAAAGACCAAAGTGCTACTATAATTTTAGAAAAGAGTAAAGTTCTACTAAAAAAAAACAAAATTTAAATTAAGTTTTTTATAGGGAAAAAATGTAGGATCCTACGACCAAAAGGACATGATCATATTATATTCCGACCTTTAAATATTGTTATCATATTTTTATCATGTTTACACCTATTTGATCTAAGATCCTACGATCTGATCCTACCGAGTAGATCCTGTTTAACTTTTAGAATGAAAGTAGGATCTCAGCCATGACAACATTGTTTAGCATTACGAATATATGTAATCGTATTCCTTAACATGAATATTAGACAACATATTATTATTATTATCTGTTAAACTAAAACCATTTTTTTACAACTTATTGCTTCAAAAGACTAAAGTGCTACTATAAATTTTTATAAATACTAAAGTGCTACTACAAATTAAAAAAAAATATGTTACAAATTGTTAAACTAAAGTATAGGTTCTTATTACTACAAAAAATTAAACTGTTACTAAAAAAATTACAATTTCTAATCCTTTTAACCTGTTTTGTTCTGAAAATGTGACGATTCACATATTTATTCATTTTTTTTGTTTTTTTATTAAATAAACTGTAAATGGAATTTAACATTAAATAGCCGCTTTTAAATATTACAAAATTCAAATTCCCAATACAATTCCATTGTCTAATCGAAATTTTCATAGTTCCACTGATATTTCTTTCTCTCTCTCTATCTATCATCCCTCAATCTCACATTCTCTCTCTAACTTCCATTGATACTTCTATTTCTCTCTGTATCTATCATCCCTCAATTTCACATTCTCACTCTAACTTCCATTGATATTTCTATTTCTCTATCTATCTATCATCCCTCAATCTCACATTCTCACTCTAACTTCCGTTGATATTTCTATTTCCCTCTTTATCTCTCATCCTTTGTCTTCTACTCATCTCATACTCCCTATCTATACAAAACGGCGATGATAACGATGTGGTATGGGGGCAATTTGGTATCAGATCCCATTAGAAGATATGTTATTGGATCGTCCTACACTTTTAGTTTCGAGGAGGGAGAATTCACTGTCGAAAATTTAAAATCCAAAATTCATGCTTTAGGGTACCCAAAGTATAAGTTAAGGTATGTAGCATCAATGGTTGATTTACAAAATTTCCTTCATCAAGTTGATAAAATGCGGGACTTCAAACAACTCAGGCAAATGGCTCTCACAGAAGGATTTGTAAACATTTCCGTTCAAGACAAATCGAAGAGATTTAAACAAAAAGAAGCAACAGAAATTGGAATCCCAAATCCTAAAACGATTGTAAATCAAAACCATCAAACTCGCCGACGGAAACACGTAACAATGGGACCAAAACGGAGATATGTACTGCATGGTCCGGGCAATTCAATGACTAGCGAAGATGAACATCAGGTGAGTATCTCTTATGTATTTTTTTGACATTAGTGTCTCTGTTGCCGAATAAACTGGTTTACCAAATATTATTCTTGTTATCAATAATTTTGTATCTATGTTCTTCAGTTAACCAACTACTCATACCCTTACCTTTTAGTGTCAATGTTACCAAATAAATCGGTTTATACAAGTGTTTCATTTGTTTGTTACCAAATTATTTTGTATCATTTTGGTATTATATCTATGTTCTTCAGTTAACCAACTACTCAAAGCCTTACCATAAGTGTCAATGTTACCAAATAAATCGGTTCATAAAATTATTTCATTTACTGTGATCATGCTTGTTACCAAATAATGTTGTATCTACTAAGTAATATGTGATGTTTCGGTCCACTGACACTGGCGAAAATTCTGGTCAAAATGATGATAAAGAACAACAACTGACTAATGGGGCAACCATGGTTCCTCCTGTTGTTAGAAACAAAGTAAGTTTTATTCATAGAGTAAATTTTAAAATAATTGCTATGTAGGTTATTCACTTTCGATGTAGCTTGACATATTCCCTGCTTGTAAAAATATTCTTCAATGCCCATCTTTGAGTTGTGATGTTGCAAGATATGCTAAACTCATTGGTAAATTGTCAAGAGATCAACGGCAGTGGGTTAAAGATATGGGGTTCAAACACATGCTTAGCATTAAGATCACCAACATTGACCCGTTGTTTGGTGTTTGGGTTACTTCTTTGTTTGATCCTTCAAGTAAGACTCTTAAAATGAGGGATAACATATCAGTCACCATAGATGATGAAATGGTAGGTTGGGTAATAGGAATTCCCGCCGGCCCTGATCTTCTTCATCCCGAAGAGGCAAGCCTGAAAGAATTCAAGGAGTGGAAAAAGAAATACAAAGAAGAGACGACGTATGGCGCGTTAGCTGAGGAAACAATATACAACATGGTTCTCTCCGAGAAGAGCAAAAAAACAAAGTTTCAACGACATTTCTTGTTGTACACGTTAGGTGTTCTACTATGTCCTACACAAAAGTGTGGGTGGATAAGTTCCCTACACCTGTATTTGTTGGGGAATGCATCCAAGGCTTACAAATACAATTGGGGCAAGTATGTGCTAGACCGGTTAGTGAAATATAGAGAAAAATTCGCCACGGCAAAAGAGGGTATAAGAGGATGTACCTTACTGCTTTTGGTAAATCGCTAAATCATTCACTCTTGCATTGTTTCATAACCTTTGTTCATTAAAAATTAAGTATGATGTAGAAGTTTCCCGTGTTCATTTGGAATTTTACTTGATCGATTTGTCAATTCCTAGGTGATTTACATAGATAGAATTGCCCATGAGAGGAATGTTGAGTGGAACACTACATCAAATAGAATACGTTATTGGGACCAAACTGATGTTGATTATGCTTTGAAAATTGACATGGGAAGTAATGGGAGCTTTGGTGTTGCACAGGTAATAAAATTACATATGAATAATGATAATAGTGTTTCAACATCCATATTGACCTGTTATACTGTATGTGTAATTTGCAGGCAATGGACAATGTGGTTTATGGGGAAGACTACCCTACCAGGTAGAGATACAACATATCACTTGGTGAAGACACTAAAGATAATTCGTATTAAGCATATGTCTAGGTTTTTACATTTTATGTATCACCTGTATTAATAGAGATTCTACATTTTACTAACTTTATTATTTATTTAGTATCATTAATATATTATGTAGTACATTCGAATATGTTTTATTCACCTGTATTACGTAGCTTTTTAAAATTAAATGTGTTTGTAGTATTATTATACATTCTTCATTTAACCAATTGAGTTAATTAGTATCACTAACAATTTATTTAGTATCACGTATAATTTATTTAGTGCATATGTTTGATAAATGAACAATGCATGCAAAAAATTCATTAAATGAACAATGCATGTAATTGTTATAAAACCTTGTTTAACAATATCTCAATGCATTTATAGAAAATAATTATTAAACCCGAATTCAATTAAAATACTCTTATACCCCTCAAAAAAAAATTAAAATACTCTTATACACGTTCCCTCATTGGGCCAAATATATTAAAACAGTAAATAATCTAAAATAATTAGTTTCACAATAACCCATATAAAGTTATAATTACAACTACCTTTCTTATGGTCCCAATGCATAATTATACGTTACATGCGCATTTCCTCCAACCACTGATTAATGACGACGCTAAAGTCGTTTTTCTTTGTGGCGGGAAACAATTATTGGCCTTAATCTGGAATTGCAAAAGTTATGTTACTAATTAAATATGTTTTTTGCATGCAATTGTTTTACGTTACAAATAAACCATGCTCTCCGTTACTAAGAGAATGAGGGTCTCATATTTTAAGTACACAAGTGTTTCCCGTACTAATATGCTATTTTAGCGAAAAAACACATACAACAATACACCTTAGGGTAGGTGAATTCTCATCTATAAATAAAGCTTATGTGATTATCACACAACATCTCCAAGAAATCTAATCCTTTTTTGCTACAATACCTTCATAATCAAAAGGCTAAAGTTATGGCTAGGCGCAACAACTCCTCCAAGAAATGTTTGGGTAAAAAAACTCCACTTGCATATTCCTTTGTTGTTATATTGTTTAATAATTCCCATTGTATTTTATAAATTTTTGGATGCTTTACTAATAATATAATTCCTCTTTGTAGCTCCACGCATGACCAAGAAGTTAAAAGAAGAACTCGAGCGCACTAGGGAGAACATATTTAACCGACTGTTCATGCGAGAAGTTATATGGAGTATTGGTCCACTAGAGGTCGGGTAAGATCGTTACCCGAATTGGTCACGCACCAAGTGTTGAGAAATTGTATAAGGAGGAGAGACAACATTACATGTTGAACCATTTCTACTTCGACCAAATGTCGACAAACTCAAAGGGCGAAATCATTCAATCCGTGCCTGAGGTTGACGACCGTATAATCAAAACTGAACCATATGAAAGTGGTGATGAGGAACAAGTATGTCCCAAGAGGTTCAAAAAAATTCATTTCATCGACCTAAGTAACGAAGACTAAGATTTCTTTTAGGAGTATAAATTATAGTTGGTCTACTTATAAATTTTGCATTGGATCTGCTATGTTTTTTGTTTAGTATCATCTTGGGTTTGTTTTGTTTTACGTTTTTTGGGAACAAAACATGTCTTCAACTATGTTAATGTAAGGATTTTATGTTCATAATACCATTTTCAATGATGAATGCTTTATCTTCCGGGAATTAAATATGAGCTTTATATTTTCAAACTTGTACTAACCTGTATTTAGCTCCATTCTAATCATTGTCAAAAACCAATCAAACATAAAATTATAATATATGTTTCAAATCGTTACTAAACAATAAATTAACAACCATATCCAATAACAAAACACTTCACCTACCTTTTTAATTTTTTACCGTTACCCTATACAGTGACAACGATCATCTCCCTAATTCACCCACTATAAAAAATAATAGAAGTTGATTATGGTTTACAAACTTCATATTCGAATCAAAATACCAACAAAAAAAATCACAACAATCAAATGACTATTGTAAATCAAGTAACACAGTCTGTTGATTCGTCAATAACTCATTCATCAACTATTCTATGCAGACATGACATTCCAGCCAAACTTCAATTGTGCAAGAAAACAAAAAACGTAGGGCGTAAGTTCTATTGTTGTTCAAAAGGGAAGGTAATATATTTACACCCCAAATAATAATGTACTCGGTTTTAGATAACCTTTTCATCTCCTTGCCATAATTACTTGTTTCATATGGCAGGAATTAGATTGCGGTTTCTTCGCATGGGAAGATGAAATTAGTGGGAACGACAACCGTAGCTTACAAATCCAAATTTTGCACCTGAAAGAACAACTATTGTTGCTAAACAATGAGTTTGACAAAATAAATATGGAGAACATCCTGCTCAAGTCAGAAAATGAACTAACACAAAAGATGATGGTTGAGTTGAAAATAAAAATAAAAAATCTGAGGAGTTAAATTTGAAGTTGATAACACAAATTGTTGATGCGACCAAGTTTGAACAACACAAGATTAGGGGATTACTGCTTTGCTTTTTCATCATTGTAGCACCATTACTTATGTGGTTGTTCTAATCAATTTTTTGAGCTTTGGTAAAAAGTCCTTGTTACTAGCAAATTGATCTTTAATGAAATTTAAAACGACATAATGACTTGAATTTGTTGTTTATGTAAACAAATGTTGGTAATACGTTACAAGTACAAATTTAATATTTCTTCATAATACAAAAAAAAATCATTTTAATGGGGGAAAAATGTTACAAGTTACAAATTAAAAGTAGTACTACAAAATATAAAAAAAAACAAAAGAATGTTACAAGTTACAAACTGAAAGTGGTACAACAAAATAAAAAAAAAAAAAACAAAAGAATGTTACAACTTACAAGTTACAAATTAAAAGTGGTACTACAAAATAAAAAATAAAATAAAAAAAATGGTGGGGGGTGAATGTCGAAGTAATAGCAAGCATGAGATTCGAACTCGAGACCTCACAGCCATAAATGTGCTTTCAAGTTTGCAGTTGTAACCAAGTTGACGGGATATTCAACCGTGTTAACAAGTGGATAAATTAATTAGCAGTATTAAACACCACCATTTTTTGCAAACTATAATATAGGTCCTGTTTACTTTTTAAATTTATCGTGTTACTAAATAAATCACAAACTTAAAATCGTTTGAACTTTTTTTTATTATTAATATAATTTATATTTTTTATTAAATAATATGTTAATATATTAGTTTTAATCTATTAATATATGTAAAAGAACATCCATAAGCCAAATTTCTACTTTTCAACTTGTAGTGATTTTCACAAGAAATATGCAGTATTTTTAAGGTTTTTGTAATGTATGGTAAAAGATTATTAGGGACGGAGATAGTATATCAATTGCATGGATATTAATGTAACCAAACCGGTTAGGTTCTAAACCGGAAGCTTAAATTCTTACTAAACTGTTACTAATAAATACAATATTTTGTCAAAATTAACAAATACAAAAGCAATTTAAGCAAACATTTTATAACATTTTTATAATAACACTTAATAGTTTAAATACTTTGTTTATTGTTTATTATAAGGCACCACAATTATTAATCTTGTTATATACAAATACTAAAAGTGCTACTACAAAATAAAATAAAAAAACAAAAAAATGGGGGGGTGGAATGTGGAAGTAATAGCAAGCATGGGATTCGAACTCGAGACCTCACAGCCATAAATGCGCTTTCAAGTTTGCGGTTGTAACCAAGTTGACGGGATATTCAACCGTGATAACAAGTGGATAAATTAAACACTTAAAGTAAACACCACCGTTATTTGCAAACTATAATATAGGTTATGTTTACTATTTTAACGTGTCGTGTTACTAAATAAATCACAAACTTACAAACGTTTCAAATTTATGGTTCAAATTTTTGTTTTATATATATATAATCTGTTTTAATTTAAATTTTAATGGACTCCAACCCTTTCCTGGATTGGAAAGCTTGATTTTTGGTTCTAAACAAGAAGCTTAACTTCCCACTAATCTGTTACTGTCATGTCATTGTGATTAATCCAGTGTCCATATTCTGTTACTAATCAATAACATTATGAATAAGATGAAGATGTCGAAACATATGAATAAAACGGAGGATTCATAGTAGAAGATGGTGAAGATGAATAAGATGAAGGTAATATAAGAATAATCTGAAGAAAAAATTAGAATTCTTTTTTTTTTGTTTTTGACAAAGGATTACTACAAATCTAAACAAAAAAAAACTTCATAAAACATATCTTTGAAACAAAGACAAAGAACAAATCATTTAGAACAAAAAAATATCTCTCGAAAATTATATAATTCATATGAATTTACGTAAAAACAAAAAAAAAATTAAGCAAAACATGAAGAAACAATATCTTTAAATAAAATATACATATGATACAAAACGAAAATTTACAGTGTAGAGAAAAATAATAACAAAATTAGATTCTTCGAACATTATAAAAATAATATACATTGTAGAAAAATAATTGAATTCAAGAACATGAAAATATTAGAAGAGAGAAAGACAAACCCAAAAAAAATTACTGCCAAAAAAAAAAAGAGAGGAGAGAGAATGAGTTAGATGGAAATTTGGGAGTATTAATTATGCCTTGAAAATACAAATCAGTTGAAATTTGAAATTCAATTTTGATTTGAAATTCAAATGAAAATTCTGAAAATACAAATTTGGGGCCCAAACCCAAACACCAATAAAAGACTGCCACATTACCGGTGTATGTTTGGCCCACATACACCGAGTGTATGTGTAGCCTTTCCGATGGAGGGAGTAATACTTGCTCGTTTCTTTAATAAGTGCAATATAGAGAAAGTGGGGGAATACCAAGGAATGTAGAGAGAGAAAGTTGGGATCACAATAAAGTAGAGTAATTCAAGTGATCAAACAAAAAAGTTGTGGTCCCCTCTTGCTTTTTGGGGGCATATTTGTAATACTTCCTCCGTTCCATAATAAATGAAACATAGGGATTGGGCACAAGATTTAATAAACATCACTTTCAAAAGCCAAAAAGTCATAAAATACCTTTTTCATTATCAAAAGGAGGAGAGAGAAAAGCAAACCACACAAGTTTGTGATGGGTACTCTTGTCATTTTGTCACTTTCTTTTTTCCATTTAAGGTATGTTTCACTTATTTTGAAGCGTTCTAAAATAGTAAGTGTTTCACTTATTATGGAACGGAGGAAGTAGTATTGAACTTTTTTTACCATTTTGAGTTTGGTTGCACTTATTGTGACTATTCCAAATAAGAAAAATGTTGCACTTATTAAGAAACGGAGGTAGTATAATATAATACTCCCTCCGTTTTTTTTATTGCTACATTGTTGTAAGCACAACAATTTATGCAATGTCACTTTCAATCTTTTGGGAGGATACTTTTTGACCCATTTAGTGTAAAATAATGGGGAAAAGTGAAAAAGTAGTACTTTTGGGTGGAAAAAGAGAAAAACAAATATAATAGTAGTACTTTATAGTGGGCCAAGTACCCCAAATAAGGAAAGGTTAAACAATATAGCAATTAAAAAGAAACACCCATATATGAAAAATGTAGCAATAAAAAAACGGAAGGAGTATAACATAATACAATATAATATAATAAACATTAATTAATGATAATAATAGATTTTAATAATATAATATGTTAATATTCAATAATAATTATAATAATAAAAATTTAGGAAATTCTACATGGTGGCCTCTAACTTTCAATTATTCTATATGGTGGTAGGGAAAAAAAAATATTACACAAAGTGACTCCCAACTTTGACAAATTCTACCTAATGACCTTATTTCATTAATTGGTGGCTAACCAATTGAATCTAACTCTTTCTCTTTCCTCCCTCATCCCCTTTGATCTCTCTGATGTTTGTCGTCCTCAAATGATTGCATGTCTTTTGATACAATTATTACATCTTGTTTGTCGAGGATTTTACCCGCATGACAATTGCATATTCTTTGAGAGAAAGATGTGAAGTTTTTCATGTGTTCAAAAAATCTAAAGCTTACATTTGGAGTATACCTTACCAAAAATGTACAAAATTTTGTGAGAGTGAAATGAAAATCAGCTGACAATTGGCTAAATGTCTCAAAAAAAAGAAAATAAATGGCAGGAGTACATTAGCTGAGAAATTGCCTAGAGGCAGAAGCTATCTATATATGTGATATGCTTGCTCAATAAGCTGTTAATAAAATATGCACATCCTAACGGAGCTTGGAGTTGATAGAACATGTACAACCGTCTTGCAATTTTAGAGTGGTTTGCTCTTTTGGGTGGTGCGAAGTGGGTGGTGCGGAGTAGGTCGACCCACTAGGGTTCGTTCGATAGCCTGAGTGGCGGTGCAGGGGTGTGGATTGGGGTTTACAGAGAGAAAGGGGATGAGGGAGGAGAGAGAAAGAGTTAGGTTTCATTGGTTAGCCACCAATTAATGAAATAAAGTCACTAGGTAGAATTTGTTAAAGTTGGGAGTCACTTAGTATAATATTTTTTTTGCCTTGCCACCATATAGAAAAACTGAAAGTTAGAGGCCACCATGTAGAATTTCCCTAAAAATTTTAATATTAATATTAATATTAATAAAAGTAATAGTAATAGTAATAGTAATAGTAATAGTAATAGTAGTAGTAGTAGTAGTAGTAATAATAATAATAATAATAATAATAATAATAATAATAATAATAATATTATTATTATTATTATTATTATTAATGATAAAATAATCGTAATTGTAATAATAATAATTATTATCATTGTTTTATTATCAGAGAAATAAATTAGGAACTGAATTGATTGCAACAGAACTGAATTGAGAGCATAGTTTGATGTTCTAACTAGGGCTGGTAATGGGTCGGGTTGGGTCAAGATTAGGTTGGGTTGGCGGGTTAGCGGGTTGAGAACCCCTTGACCCAACCCGACCTGTTAACTTAAACGGGTTGGGAATTACAACCCAACCCAACCTTATGATAAACGGGTCAACCTTCAGGTCGACCCATTTAAACTTTTTTCGTGTTTTTTCTAGAAAAAAATTAAAACAGCAAAGAGTATGTTACAAAGCAACAGTAGGCAGCAACTTAGCATTAAGCTATTACATAACCATATGCTAGATATTGTTCAAAATCAACCCAACTTTTATACAAAATCAACACCATTACAACTCCATAATTAATTGTTCAACATTAACTGTAATGAGTTAGAATTTTTACTTTTTAACTTTCTATATGGGGTAGCCCAATTTTTTTAGCTGTGAAATTAGTTAGGGTTTTTAGGTTGTTTCCATAAATGGGTTAAACGGGTTAAAATCAGGTTGAGATTTTCAACATGACCCAACCCATTTAATTAAACGGGTTGGGTCAGGTCGACCCATTTAATTAAACGGGTTGAAAATTTCGACCCAACCCATTATTAATGGGTTGGGTTCGGGTCGGATTGGTGGGTTAGGTAATATTTTGCCAGCTCTAGTTCTAACATATATCTCTAAGGCCAATCTATGCGGGCAGCTAAACTTTACTTGAATAATGCAAAAGTGGATTTTAATTCCAGAAATATGCCCAAATGCATATTAATTCCCTGCGTACCGTCCACGTAGGACGGCACGCGAGAAACTGTTATTTTTTTGTTTTTGCCCAGGTAAACCGCTACTCGAGTAGCGGTTTACTTTAAAATAAACCGCTACTCCGAGTAGCGGTTTACTCCGGGCACAAATGTAAGATATGTAAACCGCTATTACGAATAGCGGTTTATGTAAAAAAAAAAATCCCGGTCACCACTGCTTCCCCATAACTGGCCAAAATGCCAGAAACACTAAAAAAAAAAGCTCTCCAACCTGCAATTCCAGCACCAAATTCCATCCAACAACACCAAGTTTATGCACACATCAAACACCAAACACCAAGTTCATCCACATTCAAATTTATCTAAGAATTTCTTAGTTACGAAATAAGATTAAGAAAATATGTCAATCACAAACAAAGTTTAATATTTAACATAGTGTTAACTAACTATACAAACAATAAATGAAAGTGCTAAGACCCCTCTTCTTCTTTTGTGAAGGTCTAGATGAACTAGGTGTGGTCTCACTAGACTCTGCAATGGTATCAAGAGAAGATGGAGTGGTGGCAGAACGTCGTCGGTAGGTCCTCTGACAGACTGGAGGCGAAAGCAAAGGTGTCGTGGTACATGTATGAGCAGCAGACATAGAAGATGTAGAAGTTGATGTATGTGCAGCAGAAGTAGGCACGCCCTGTAAGATGTGGCCATGTCCACTCGGCCAACAAAGATCAATACACAGTCCCCTCATGGTCCGCAATGTACGTGCAAACAACTGCGCCCCATATCCGGAGGCAATGACTCGGCAGCCTCTAGTACAGTCTTTGCACCTATGAGCAACATCAGATAAAGTATGTGCCTGCATAGAAAGAAAAATACATATTATATAGTCGGATAAATAAATAAAAGTATAACTACAAATCATGGCACTTACCAGTACTATATCTGCAGATGCAGGCTGATAATGTGTAGAAGGAGGTCGCCTCAATGGATCCGTCATGCGTAACCTCGTAATGCGACGATACCATATCATATACTCCTCAATGGCATGAGTACGACCACTAAACGGAGTGCCCCTGAACAACACGTCTCTCGCGCTCATCCCACTGCGCTATGTAAGGTCGATGTATGAGCGGATAATTCTTGTTCTTCGACCTCCGATCTAAGCCATGAAGGGCTGTGCTCGTATCACAAGGTGCTGGAATCATCTGCTCGAATCCAAACTGGCGCATAACTCGATCAGGAAAATGAAACTCCACAATGTCGAAACAAATAAGTGGAGCCAATGTGCGCCATACATGTTGATCGGCTCGACATATAGCAAAAACAACTCCAGCCTCGCATCGGATATGGTCGCCAAGTCATCTACAACGGAAGAATCTTGCAAATATTAGGCATGTGAGAGATGTCTACCAATGTATATAAGTTAGGCATGTGAGACCCTATGTACCTGCTCGTTAGTCTGATGGTCAAGTGCATCCCTGTAGTATGAAAGCCCACTTGCTAAGTGGGACCTAGTGAGGTGTACCCGAAGCCAACTGAAAATAAATACACATTAATATCCTTTTGAAAAATGAAACTAAATAATGTCAACAAATGTGAGACACTGCATATTACCTGACAGCTAAGGGGTCAACCCCCCGAACATGCTGGGAGCCTAAAATAGGAACGCCATCGTCAAACTGTGGAGGTGGGTCCCGCAACCTCGAAATCCGAGGTCCGCCGATGTGTATGTGCTCCCATGCCCAAAGCCAGTAACAACAACACAGGTCCACCTAACTCCCTCGCACCCTCCCGTGATGCCCGACATACTGTCCGATACAAGTATGCAAGGGTCGCACTCCCCCAGCCTATATGTCCCCGTTACGTCGAGATCCGCCAAAAGTGGAAGATAAAGCACTCGGATCGTATCTCCACTCTTGTCGAAAAAGAATGGACCCCATCAAGACAAGAATATAAGCCCGTGCGAATCGTCGATCTTGTCACCTCATCGGCATCGTTCGGGAACAAGAAAAAAATTAAGCCGAAGCCATGTCAACCTCAAAGACGAACCCTGGAGAACTTTGGGCTCGTTCTCCGGTGTGGTGGGCCAGATCCCTAACAACTCGTGCACTACTGCAGCCCAATTACCCTCGCCTCGACCAGTAACAGGTGGCCCGTGCACTCTGAGTCCAAGGATAACAGCGACATCTTCTAAAGTAATCGTCGCCTCCCGACGATCAAATGAAAGGTATGTGTCTCCCGCCTCCATCGCTCCACTAATGCCGTCGAAGTGGTCGATCAATCTCCAAACCTCCCCCTACCAAACGATGTATGCCGAGAAAACCAAAGACGCTCAACATACCGAAGAACCCTATCGTGAACCTCCCAAGCACGAGTGAGACTATGATGATGCAACCGACACGATAAAACCGTGTCCGATACTCCCCTCCAGGCATCCTCACTCCGATGCTTGTCCTGGAGGGTGAGAACGCTGCGATCAGTGGGGCCGGGAAAGATGGATTGCGCCATCGAACCTAAGAACCAAAAAAAAAAACAAAAAGGTTAGTAACACAATGACGACTATGATAATAATATAAATTTATGAATTTTAATAAAATTTAGATTTACCCGTATGTTCCTTCATCGTTGTTATTAGGACATCTTTGCTTATTGTGTCCCGAAACCTTACAAATGCTACATCTATATTTGCCGGCCTATCACCGCATCCATTTCATTTTGTATTCGAGTGGACCTTGGACGTCCGGCTCGACGCTTTAGGCTTCTCATCGGCTATAATTGTCGGACCATAATATGGAGAACAATTATGCATATCGAGCACGAGCTTGAAAAAGGACATATAAGTAGATCGATACTCGGTAGTCATAAAAGAAGCGTCCACAAAACCACTATATGACAAGCTCCGGTATCGACGAGCACCATGAGGACATGAGAACATGGCAACTTATATATTATGACTTTCTCACATGTACATGTCTTGTTCATTAAGTTCACCGTGTGTTTCTTTCCACCTTTCCCCGCAATACGGTCTCCACGTCCGGTAGTGACCTCAAATAGCCCTCGTTCATAGTCAAACACAATCACCTCATGAGCACTTGCCTTCTCCATGTTCTTTTCAATGATGGTAGTCGCCTTCGGGCTATAATCATGGCCTTCCTCAAGTCTTTTTCTACCCAATTCTCTCCTTGTAGCAAAATAAGAATTGACACGATAAAATGTCATTCTTACCAAAGCAAGGATCGGAAGACATCTTGCCCCTTTTAGGACGCCATTAAACACTTCGAGACATGTTTGTGGTTTGCACACCATATCTATACCCACCATCATGATGAAGAGACCATAGATGAAGGGGAATGTCCAACGAGATATCTAGTCGCCTCGACATTAATGGAGCCAATTCGATCCATATAGTACAAAAACTTCCTCTTACGCCTAGCATATGCGGCTTTTCCGAATAGATTCTTGATGGCAACATTCTTATACTTCGTATTCAAGTTCGAAGCAAGATGTCGCACACAAAATCGGTGATGGGCATATGGTTCTTCCCATCCACTTTGAGGCTCGTTCATAGCCGCAAGGATACCCCTATGACGGTCGGAGATGACACACAAATCCTTTCTATCCGTGACGTAACGTCTAATGCAAGCTAAAAACCAAGACCGAGTCCTCCGGTGCTTTCTTCCTTCACAACAAAGAAAGGCAAGTAGGAATAGCTGGAAATTAGCATCTGTTCCCATAGCAATCAATAATTTGCCTTTGTATATCCCGTACAAGTGAGTACCATCTATAGTGATAAGAGGTCGACAATGACGGAATCCGGTAATGGCGGGTTTAAAGGCCCGGAAGACCCTCTTAAAGATGTGCGTACTAGGATCTTGTGTTGGGGATCGTACACCCGAAAACGACAAGGTGCCTCGATTGGACTCTTTCAAGGCTTGCAAGTACCTAGGTAACTCTTGATAAGACTTCTCCCAATCACCAAAAATGTTGGTTATTGCCTTTTGTTTGGCTAACCAAGCTCTCTTGTATGTTATTGAAAATTGATATTGGTTCTTCACAAAAGTCAAGATGGACTGAACTTTGAATGAAGGATCAGTCCTAATGAAATCCTCGATAAGATCACAACGAAATCCGATGAAATGAGAGGATGGTCTCCACATGTTATGTCTCCCAAACAATTGCTTGCATGTGGACCACCATATCGTACAATTTTGAATGAGTACGGCTTAGTCATGATTGCACGCAACCTCCATGGACAGTGACACACTTCCTTTCTGGCACATTCAATGACATACTTTGTGGGCTCTGACTCTAACACCCGAAACATCCGGGTTTCTAGAGATCGACCATGCTTTCACAAAATTCTTTAATTGCTGTAATGAGGCAAACTCTTGTCCTATCTCAAATTCAGAAGCCACAGTCAATGAACCAGTGCATTTCCAAGTCATCCATGCATCTATTAACCTTTGATCAACTTCATCAATTCTGAGCCAATCTTGTGAAGGAACACCAGACCTTATTGCCTTGTCAGCTGTTTCCCTTGCATCATCGTCCTCCTCCCTATCAGAATCCACATGCTCCTCCTCATTTCCCAAATAATCAACATCATTTCGATGTAGAGTATCGAGATGGAATGTGGATGGTATGTGGGGAGACGAACCAGGAGAACTGAACTCATTCATGTGCTCATTGACATAATGTGGGTTTGACAACATGCTAGTAAATGATTCAAATTGCATACTAGGAGCTGATGTCGGTACCTCCATGCTATCCCTAAAGTCCATTGTAGGTACATAACCCACATTACTTTGGAGATTTATCTCCTTGGGAACTTGTTCAATGTACACCTCCATTGCCATGGCTGACGTTTGTGTCACTGAAAGCCACATAGCACTTAGTGACTCGTCATCCTCTAGTGCAATTGGCACATATTTCCCGAAGATCGGATATCTCATATACAATTTCAGTTCCACATACATACGATCACATCCAACAACATCATATACCCTATTCAGAATCTCTTGAAACATCATACCAGAATTGATGAACAAAAATTTTTTCCTTCCACCTCGATACACAATATCAACGTCATTTTGAGATAGTTCACCATTCCAATAAAGGTATAAAGGATATTTAGGTTGTTCCATATTCTACATACAAAAAACATAATGTTAAAGTTATTCTTATTCTACACATTCAAACAATATGAACACCATTCTTCACCTATACTAGTAGCATTTGCAACCTAAACACAACAATTCATGCAAAATCAACCATCACAAAATGCTCAACACCATTTTTAACCAACCAATATCAGCAATATATCACCTTCCAATTCATGCAAAATCAACCATCACAAAATGCTAAATTATGCAAAATACTAGATTATACTAATCAAACTAAACAATTTCCATCTAACAACAGTTACAAAGCTAAAATACATAACAAATATGACATGCTAAGCAAATTAAATTAAAAAAAAACAAAAAAATTACTCACCTGGCCTAATAGACGGAGTGGTACGGTGGTGCGGCTGGCGTCCTTGTTGGCTGAGATCCTTGTCACTCGCCTGGCGTTGTTGCGCGGCGACGTCGTTGCTCCGGTGGCCCACTATCGACGGTGGTGCTGTGTGGGATGGTGGTGTTGTGTCGTAAGAGAGAGAGGGAGAAACAAATTTGAGAGAATGAAATCGTCGAATCTGAGAAATTGGGAAACCTGGGGTGAGTTGGGGATTGCGATGGCCGCTACTTGAAGTAGCGGTTAATATTAATGAACCGCTACTTCAAGTAGCGGTTTAATGTACTCAGCGCCAAGATCTGGAATGGGGGTTTAGGGACCAGTAAACCGCGACTTCAAGTAGCGGTCAATTAATATTAACCGCTACTTCAAGTCGCGGTTTATTTTCACAACAACCGCTACTTCAAGTAGCGGTTTATAAGGGTAAACCGCTATTCGAAGTAGCGGTTTTGCTTAAGTAGAAAAAAAAAAAAATTCTCGCGTGCCGTCCTACGTGGACGGTACGCAGGGAATTAAAATGTATTTGGGCATATTTCTGGAATTAAAACCCACTTTTGCATTATTCAAGGAAAAAATTCGCTACTTTTACCATGCGTTCCCTACTTTTTATTTCATTTTAAGCTTTGCTCCTTATCATACTCTCACTCTCCTCTCTTAACTCTCTAACTCCAATTCTCTTACTAACAAAAGACAATTGTCAAAAATTATTCATCTGATGATTGGACGGACAATCAATAGCAGACGACCCATCGAAATTGATAATTTATTAAACTATTCTTTCAAAATATGTGTGGCACACATAAAAATGTTTTTTTAAGGGAAGAATGTTGATAAATTAGGGAAGCACATTCTAAAAGTATAATAAAAAGACATTTTTTTAAAATTTACCAAGGGACATTTGTTAATTTTGAGGACTTAGGGACTTAGGGTGTATTCTCTTCACCTTATAAAATAAGTTTAAATCAGGTCTAACACAACACACAAATTTAAGTTCTAATAAAAGTTTATCAAATCTAATAAGTTCAGTTTATATAAGTTCATGTTTTTTCAGGTGGAGAGGATGTACCCTACAAAATGTTAGCCACTTGGCCTGTTAAGTACTTGAGGACCTCAAGTTGAGGTTGTGAATAATTTGCATATTATCCGAGTTAGGAAATGGGAATTTCCCCACTAGAATAAAAGAGCGTGAAAATTAAGTGGGTAAAAGGAAAAAAAGGGTCACACGAAGGTGAAAATCCCCCCTCTGCGGCCAAAAATTCTTCACTGCAAAAGCAAAAACCTTGGGATTTGGGAAACTGTGTTGATGACTGATGAGCGCCTGAGCAGAGAAATTAGCGGGATTTAGGGGGCATATTTTTGCATTCTAGAACATTCTCTCTATTCAAGCTTTTATAATGCGTGAGATTTCTCCAATTTCTACTCAGGTAAATTATTATACTCTAAAATCCTAACCCTTTTATTTATGGGTTTGGTTTGGTTTGATTATGATGTTGTTTTACTGATGTCTGATGAATAACATTTATTTTGATTTCTGGGTTTTGTCAATAATGGTTGAATTATTTGTGGGTCGTCGAGAAAGGTTTTGTTGATTGTTCCATTTTCTCTCTCTCTTTAATTTTTCATTTTCTGGGTTGCATTGTTTATTATTCTTCATGCCTACTTAATTGAGAAAGGAACCCTTTTTTTGGTTTAAGGATCAACAAAATCACGATTTCATGTTCTTTCAAGAACTGGATTTGATGATATTAGGCTAATTAATGTAGATCATACTACTGTGAGTTGTCATTTTTTGCACATATTACTATTACAAATGGTGTACATCTTTTTAGCCCTGAGATAGCATATCACAGCTTGGCAACTTCAAATTAGACCAAATATGAACTGAATTTCTTGATCCTTGGTCGGTATCTACCGACTACCGTCGAAAGATAGTAAGCTATATATGCATAGTACTCTATAACACGCTATGCACCAAACTAGATTTGGTTAGTGGTAAAGGTTTGGTCTCATGACTTCAAAGGTCATGGGGTCAAACTACACTAGGGGCTCTTTGGGGATTAGGTTTCCCTTACCAATTCCCCTCACTCTTAATGAGCCTAACCAATGCTGGCTGGATATACATGCGAGAGGTGCCAATTCAGGAGGTCCTTCTCCTTCCCTACTTAAAAAAAATACAACAAAACCTATGCTTGTGGAGTTTAGCGGTGTATGGGGGGATGTCCTTTATTTTTTCTTGGTCACCTAAATGCATTAAATGGATCTACCACTGGTCGTGTTTCAATGCTGGAGACGAATTCACTATTAGCTTCATTTGTACACTCAATGATATAAAATAGATATTTGATAGAGGCCCCTGTAAGCAATTTATAGCACATGTGCACTGGTATCTTGTAAATTTAGTTTGTGTCTTATTGCTTGATGATTCAGTTTGCCAGAATTTTATGGAAATATTAGAAGGGACTTGAATTTGTCCACCTTTTAAACAGCTACCATCTATTACAAAAGTAATGGTTTGTGAAGTGGTGTGTTGGTTCTCAGCACAAGTTTGTGGGTCGATTATGTGGAAAGGGGAAATCTGATACATAGAAAGTGAAAATAGGCGCAGCTAAAGCTTTCTTCACCTTAAATAACCCCAGCACTAGTTTTGTGTGGCATTAAGTCAAGCAACTAGATAGTTTTGTGATAGAGTGGAGTATAAGAGGGACCTTCACATGGCTAGAGTCTAGAACTGATCCAAGGCAATTGTTCTATGGTTAATTTGGAATTGGTTTAGTTCCTATCCATGAGGTGCTAGAGCTTTTGATGGAACATATTAAATTATTAATGAGCCATTCTTACACCAGAATTGAAAAGATTGCCACCATGTTATTGGATCTTTACTGTATGTTTCTTAAATGCATCTTAAATTTGCTACGTATTTTTTGTGAACATAGAACTTTTGCTGCAGTAGATAGGAATTAGGAGAGTTACAACTATTAGAATATGATACATGTTTATCTATGGTGTTGTTCTTGGGGGAGTGGGTAATGGTGGAGTTAAAATCTGAATCAGTAAGCCAACCTACAGTCTCAAGCTATTTATTCCGTAAGGTTCAACTGATGGTTATGTGTCTTATACCTACATATTTTCTCTTCTTGGCGTTTAGTGTGCTGTTGCCTTGATGCTTATATAAAAACATTTAGGAACACTGGGTCTATTTTGGCCCTGTTTGGTTCAACATTTGCCATTTGGTATCAAGTATGGAATTGGGTGTTAAACCCCTCAAACTCCCCCCTCTCCACAATCACTTATTCTTCTTTATCCTCTTTGCCTTCACCTTCTGCCTCTCTCTTTTGCCTTCCCTCTTTTATCTCTATTATATAAGGGAAGGGGGAGCTATGGTGTCCACCTTTGAAGAGACTGTTTTACCCCCTTCCCTTTCTAAATTACAAAACTAATTTCAACCAAATCGGGGCTTAAAAAAAATTCCGAAAATACAATTATAACAATCAATCACTCAAATGAGGAAACTTTACAAAAACTAAAAAATTCAATTACAAACTATAACCCATTAGCAATTACATAATCTGTTCTCAAGAACCATTTGCAATTACATACTCAAAAAAATTACCGATATATTACAACGTCAATACAAATTACAAATTAAACTAAGAAAAACATACGATTTCAACGGGGATATCACACATTTGTTCATTGGCGATTTGCGAACTTCGAAAAAGGTGCATAATTCTATTTAATCTTGCAAGTTATTTCAAATTAGATGAAAAAAACTAGCAATTTTTATGTTCGAATGCATGTTCAACTATAGTATCGATAATTACATGTTTTAGAAAAAAATACGATAAAAATGATACATGAATAATTTAAGTTTGTATTGTATGGTATAAATTTCGAAATAATAATTATAAAAAATCAGTACATGTTTGTAACAAAAAAAGGCATTATAAAATATAAATCAATTTCGAATAACATAACAATGACACAAAAATCAAACTAAAAAAGAAATTACATTAATTTGCCCAAACAAATAGTGAAATTGTAAACTGATGAAAACAATTGATTTTTTTTTAGTAGTCTGTGGAATGAAATATGAAAACCGGATCTAAATTTTGAAAAAATAGTATTTCATAATTAAAAAGAAGTGTATAAAAAAACTTTTCGATAGCAATTTTTTGAAAAATAAATGTAATCTTATAAACCATTAGTACAAAATTGACATTTCTTATGAATAATTAAAAACCCAGACGCAAAAGGTCTTCAATAAATTATGCTTAAATTTAATTACTTTGCATACAAAATTAGCCAAAGCAGTAGAAAAAGTCTTGAAAAGACAAAAGGAAAGAAAAAGGAAAAGTGGATGATTCAAGAACCGACTAGGATTGTAATTGGATTTTTGCAAATTCCAAATTTTGAACTTCCACCACGAATTTTCAAAAAAAAAAAAACCATCTTCACAAATAAAAGTTCAAACATAATGTAACCGGATCTTTGAGAAATATAGTTGACAATTAAAAATTTTGGGACGGAATCAGGAACATAAAACGTAAAAAATTACCTTCAAATTTAAGGCCCCCATTTAATTCGTCATCCAAATAAACCCCAACTTTTACCCCATTTCGACGAACGTTCTTAACATTACCACCCAGATCGAAATGAAAACCCAAAAAGACCCACAAGAACAGAGACCAAAATTACCCTAAAAATCAATGGAGCTTTGATGGGGTTAATTTTAACACCAGGTTTAGCTTATTAATGTGGTGTTTGCTGTAAAAATAACCATTAGATGTGATTAAATCTCAATCTTTTTAAGTGAATATGTAAGATAGTGAGAATAAGGAGATGAGTGGTTCTTATTTTTTAAGGGAAAGGAAGATGTAAGGTTGTAGGTGGGTTAGATGAAAAAATACGTGAGATTCATCATATGGGTATGTGGGGTGGATAGTTATATGGGTAGGTGGGATTGATAGTCATATGGATAGGTGGGAAAAATTATGTGGGTTTGTTACTTGCATACAGGTGGCTTTGGGCTACAAATTTTTTTGACTATTAACAAACAACTAACGTTAATCAATTACTCAGTTAGTTATTATAAGTTAAACAACAATATTACATAAAATCATGAAGTGTTTTAAATACTATTTGTAAGTTTATGCACAAAGTGGAGGTGAAATTAGATGCGAAGTTTCGTTTTTGGTTTGTTTTACTACTGAGTAACAATTATGCCTAAAATATTGTCGCACGCATCGCGTGCATAAAAAGCTAGTTGATAATTATCTCTCCTCCACCTCACAATCTCCACTACCTCCTCCTCCCCCTCTTCTATCTTTAACATCATTCAGATACACGCCTATTGAGATTAGAGTTCTCATTGCCATCATCTACACCTTATTGCTTTCAGAGGATACATTCCTTGCTGGCCAAAACTACACCTGTTGAGACCTTTTGTGGGAGACTTCCGAGCAAAGGAGTGCCTGAAAACGGCCATCAATATTCTTGATTGAGGAGCAGATTGAAAGTGGTCTTGGTTGTTACAGTGGTAACATATAAAGGGGGAATGACATTGAGGAAGTCAAGGGTTTGACAGTGGTAATTTCCAGTGATCTAGAGGGAGGTTGATCGTGTTGAAATGGTTGGCTGGTGGTCATCAATTTGGGCTAGATCATCGGTATGGCACTGACTAAGAGCTTGTTGGAGGTATTTTCTGGGAATTAGGGGAATGGAGGTGCCAGTAGCAGTGGTAGTGCTAAGGGAGAGTGGTAAGGTGAGGCTTTATTTTGTAGTATAGGAGAAAGGGAGGGGGCTGGATTCAATTGGTTGGGGGCTTTGGGGAAACCAATCTCCACCTATTGGTATGACCGTATGAGAGAACCATTTTTTTTTTTTTGGGGGGGTTCTAGAAGTGGGGATCACGAGTAGTAATCTCCATTCTCGAAATTTTGTTAAAGAAACATACACATGGGCTTGGATGCTCATACTAAATAGTTCGTTCACCTCAACCAAACAAGGCCTTAGTATAGGATAATAGGAAATGAAATTAATTCCGACTATCGCTAATTTTCTAAAAATAGTCCCAACAATTGATTAATTCAGAATAATGTCAACTATTACCCTACCTTCCCAAAAATGCCCATCCTTACCTACAATTTTTCAAACCGATTATTTTGTTTTCTAATTTTTTTTTGAGGTCTCTCCTCTTCTTCCATCTCTCTTCCTTCCCTTCCCTCCAGCCCCTGCCATAGCCACACTCAACACCACCAACCCACGACCCAATCCTTTAATGTTCTATTACTTTCGCTGTCCCTTCCATTTTCTTTGAAAATTCCAATTCCTTCACTTGTATCATTACATTTGTCTTCTCCTCATCTAAAGTCTTTCATATCATCTCTTTCATCAATAACCCAGAAATTCAACTCATTTTATAACCCAGAATTTGCGTCCTCTTGTCTAACTTTCACTTCCTTTAACCTAATCTTCTCTTCAAGAATTTCTTCTTGAACTTGTCTGGATGTGGACATGGCTGCTTGGTTGGGTTGTTGAGGTGAAGGTGGCACTCAAATTGTGTTATTATTGGGAAGACAGGTAGGTGGTATGCTTGGAACGGTGGCTAGGTGCATGTGCAGTGGCTGGCAGAGGTCAGGGAAGGAAGAAGAAGAGGGAGGTTAAGGAAGAGATATAAAAAATTAAGTATACAAAGAAATCCAGTTAGAAGGTGATACGTAACCTTATTAACCTTTAAAAGTTTCAACAGGTTAACAAAAAATTGAGACCATTTTGAGTAGGTTGACCCAATAGGTCAGATTATTCTAAGTTAATCGATTGTTGAGTTATATTAAGGTCAGCAATAGTTTGGTTGTTGGTGTTAATTTTTCCCTTTATCAGTTGACAGTTGCTGGAGGGCGAGCTGTTGAAGATGGGTTTATGTGGAAACATAGGAAATGAAAGGTGTCAATTTTATATAAATCTTAGTCCACATGAAAGCTTTCTATCTTCAGAAATATTATTATTATTTATTGCAAGGGAATTTAGCATGCTGTTGGTGCTTCAGTTTACTGTTTACTGAATGCAAAATTGGTGTCCTGGTATCCATTTCATCTTGTTGAAAAGGGTTATCTAATTATTGGAATAGAGTGGGTTGACTCTGGTGTCAATGCCATCAATGTTGACATTGTTGACGCTTCTAACGTTGGACGGAGAAAATTTTGAATCATATGGAGATGGAAGATCTGTAGCTTTCTGGCATTGGAATGTTGTTTACACTGAGCATCCTTTTAGCACCATTGCAATCCCTGATATTTTATACTACATTTGTGCAAATTTTGTCTGGACTTCCAGTTCATGGTTTTATACTTGTCTCTCTACATTTTCCATATGATGATCTAGACCAGATCAATTATTCCTCTCTTTATTTATGGGCCTAAAGTAGTTTGATTTGTTGTTTGGCTTATATATGCACTTCTCCCACTATATGCCTGAACTTCGTACTTACTGTTATATGGTCTACATACACGTTGTAGATGGTTAGTCTTGAAGCTGGGACAATTAATGCACAACCTGTTATTGTCCGGGGAAGAGGAAAAAACAAGAAGTTTTGGAATGTTAAGGAGGAAGCTACTCTGGTTGACGTCCTCTCTGAATTGAACTGTTCCAGTTGGAAAACTGACAATGGCTATAAAAATGGCTACTGCTATTATGTTGAGCAACGAATGGAAGAGAAGCTACCTGGATGTGGTCTTAAAGCCGATCCTCACATCGAATCAAAGATTAAAACCTTAAAAAGGCACCTCGCTTATATACTAGCTATCGAGGAAAATGGTGACGGGTTTTGGTGGGATGATGAACAAAAAATGGTGGTTGGCAATAAAGAAGCATTTTTATGTTGGGCCAAGGTATGTTTTGAACCTTTTGATGTATTTATTTTCTGTTGTTTGCTCAAGAAATTCTTGCAATAAGATAACGTAGGATTTGATTGCATAGAATCATGAGGGGGCATCATCGTTATTCATGAAGCCTTTCGTACACTACGACAAATTATGTGAAGTTTTTGGGAAAAGGAGGCCAACGAGGAAAAGAGTTCGAGTAATTGCAACTGTTGACCCTCCTGTCACTCACATCAGAAACTCAGAGACACAATCAAATGTGAGGGAGGAGGCTACTTCCATAACTCAAAGCACTATGACCCTTCCATCTGAACCTGGTAATGAAAAATCTAAGAGATCTAGGGATTTTGATCCCTCGGAAGCAGAGTTTCTTGAAATGTCCAAAACTATTAGAAGTCTTGCTGAAGCTCAAAAGGACTTGACTTTGACTATGGTTAACATGAAAAAAGCTTCGACACACAACATGGAAATTAGTGAGCAGAGAAAGAAGTTATTTAGTGTGTTGATGAAACTTCCAGGACTCTCTCCATTGGAAGTAGTTAAAGCTGCACGCTCCATTGGTCAAGATGATCGAAAAGTCGAGGTTTTCTTCAGCATGCCTGATGACTACAAAGTCATGTTTGCTCATCTAGAAATCGAGGCTTCTGAGTAGTTCATATTGAGCTATTCTTTTTCTCTATTTTTATCAATTATTTTAGTTTGGAATAGACATCTTAGGAAAGCTAATGTTACCCTTTCAGTAGTCCTATTTTCTTGTTGGGGGAATGTGGCATGATGTTAATTTGTTATGGTATCATTTAGCTTGGTGTATAAAGTAGCATGATCTCAAGACATCACCAGCCAAGTTCATTTTGGCTGATGTCAAAATTCTTTGGGTTTTGTTTAACACAAATGGTTTGCAGTTGGTATCTCATGAAAAAGCACGTCTCATTCATCTGTCAAATGTAAGGCTACATTGGTGTGACATTTGTAATAGAATAGTTGTTTTAGAAAGATTAGAAGAATTGCCAGAATGTTCGTGACATTTGTACTTGGCATGTTACATCGACGTAGACGTAGCCACGTAGGTGGCTCTATATCTGATGAAAATACTGTGTAATACTCTCTCTGAATGAACTGAATCTCGCCACAGCATAAGCTGTAGGTCTATGCGAGATCTTTGACAACTCCCAAGAATGATCATCGGATGATGCACTATCAATTTCAAAAGTAGTACTCTTTCCGTTCCTCAATAGTTGTTGTCACATGACTTTCATGTCTAAATATGCAAGTTGAAAATCAACATTGCTAGAGTATTCATCACAAAATGCCTCAAATCTTTTTCTTATGATGGAATGGGAACCTTCTACAACACATTTGCATGATGTGTTGAAATTTGAGGGGTGTAAACTATCAATTGCATTCTAGAAAAAGCCACAATTTGAGGCTAAAGAGTGCAAATATCAGCTAAAATGTGATGTAAAATATTCAGAACAACTTCATTACTTTTACACCTCAACTGAGATAAAAAATGCAGTTATCTTCAAAACCTAAGAATAATCAAGAATTAAAAAACATCAGCATGAAAAGTTGTTACAATTTCATCCAATTCCTTACACTTCCATCTCCCTTCATCATATATCACAATTCACAATGATGTCACAATAACCTAATTTCCCCTCTCTTCCATCAGAAAAAACAGATAATTTCACACTCAAAATCAACAAAATGCAACAAGAGAAGCTAATTTTACTTTATTTGATCACTCAAAAAAAAAAAAAAATTCAATCAAGTGAACACAAAAATCTAATTATTCAAACAATATCTGATAACTTTGCCCAGATTACATCAAACGCATGTAATAATTCATCACAAAAAAGCGACTACAACAGCAAAAATCAAAATCAAAATCCGCAACAGCAAAAACCTAAAACCCTAACCCTAAAAAACTGAAATTGAAATTAAAATTCAATCCAAGTCTTTAACAACCTTAAGTCCCATAGATTTAGCAGTACCAATAATCGAGTTACAAATACTCTGAATCGGTAAATGATTACAGCCAGGATCTTCCTTCTTAATATTAGCAATCTCATAAACATGCTTCAAAGTAACAGATGAAGCGACAAGATGTCCAGGTCGACTACTAGCACTCTCAACACCAGCAGCTTTTTTAAGGAACCATGAAACTGTCGGAGATTTAATGACATAATCAAACGTTTGATCTTTGTAAGCGATGAGTGCAACTGACATGGGAGTATCAGCTTTGTACTTTTGAGTACGAGCGTTAAAATCCTTGCAAAATGCCATGAGATTGAGCTTTAATTGACCTAAAATGGCTCCAACTGGTGGACCTGGACGAGCTGCTCCTGCTGGTATGGTTAGTCGTACTGTCGCCATTACTGGTTTTCTTATAACCTCTTTTGCTGCCGCCATTGATATTTGATGTTTTGATGGAGAGAGAAATTAAGGGGGAATTTGCGATTTGCGAAGGATGAAAATGGAAATGGAGGAGAGAGAAAATGGAGGTCTGTTTTTTTGGAGGTTTTGGGTCGTGAATTCGTGATTGTTATTTATTTGGGTTGGGCTTTTGAGTTTCTTACTCTAAAGAAAGGAGGTCAATCAGATGTACTTCATCCAACCTCCTCCGGTCCTCCCTATTAGGA
Source organism: Beta corolliflora (assembly GCA_947648045.1). Classification (NCBI taxonomy): domain Eukaryota; kingdom Viridiplantae; phylum Streptophyta; class Magnoliopsida; order Caryophyllales; family Amaranthaceae; genus Beta; species Beta corolliflora. Next base: position 52,778 of record CANSZD010000518.1, on the reverse strand, counting down.
TTTAGGACTCAAATATCCAATATAACACATTGTGTTTTTTCGTCCAGCGGAGGACCTGTTTTATTCAACTTATTTTTGTTTAGCTGAATTTATCTCAATTTAACTAAACATATTTGAAGTTATTTGACTTTCTTAGTCATTGTTAATTATTATACATTATTTGAACTTTGAATATATTCTCTCACTATTTTAAATTAAAAAATTAGTAAGGTGAGATCTTGTTAGATTCATCTCAATGCAAAGATTTTAAATATCAACTTTTTATCATTTTTATTTATACACAATTAGATATAATAATGCTCAAATAAACATTTTAGAGTACCTGAAAAAAGCAAATGGTGCAACTAAAAAATATGGAGGAAGTATGTTCTACAACTTAAGTCATCTTTTCAGGACAACGGAAGTAAAAATTTTCCCACTATAATTTTTTTTCATCCTCTTCTTTTTCAAAATCATTGACTTATGTTGTGGATGTAGGTCCTGTTTGGCACTAGCGTTTTAGGTAGCGGGTAGCGGTTGGATAAGAATAAAATGCTACTTAAGAAATTTATGAGTGTTTGGTAAGGTAGCGGTTGGAGTAGATTATGGGTGGCGGTTAGAGTAGATTATGGGTGGCGGTTAGAGTAGATTATGGCTAGCGGTTGTAGAACGTTACTACAAGTAACATTTGAGATTTATAGGTAGCGGTCTAGCAAATAAACATTATATAATAGCATAAAGTAGAATTGTTAACCAATGTTTTTAATTTCTTTTTCCTTTTTCTGTTTATTAATTGCTTTAGTTTATGCAATTTATTGGTTTTCCTTTACAATAGCAGGGATGTGATTTAAATATTTATTTTAAAGAGAAGATATAACTAATTATTTCACAATATATTATACACCAAATTCCACAAGTATTTTAGTTAAAATAGGTAATAAATTTTTTTCGTGGGTTGAATATTATCTTAAATTTATACAATTCTTTGAGTAGTTAAAAAGTTGTATACTCATTTTTATGTGTAAATTCTTTGAAAAATGAATATTGAATTTAACTATTGAACTAACAAATGAAATTATTGTGTTCATTTGAATAAATGTCACTTATTGTCTTTTATAATTTCATTAGCTACTTTTGTCAAATACTTCTAAATAAACGACGACTTTAAAATTCTAATCGCTAACAGCTACTAGTAGATAGCTAGCAGCTACCCCCAACAGCTACAACTACTGCAACAACTAACATCTACTAGAACCGCTAGTTTCGCCAAACCGACCCGTAGTATGACTTCTAATTAATAAATTAATTTCAAAAAGGGGAATTTGCGATTTGCGAAGGATGAAAATGGAAATGGAGGAGAGAGAAAATGGGGGTGTGTTTTTTGAGGGTTTTGGGTCGTGATTGTTATTTTTGGGTTGGGCTTTTGAGTTACTTACTTGAAAGAAAAAGGTGGGAGGTCCATGTACTTTATCCACCTTCCTCCCTATCGGGACTCAAATACCCGATATAAGTATCGTGCTTTGGAATACTTCCTCTGTATTTTATTAGTTGCATCATTTTACGTTGGACACTATTTATTGTGTAACTTTGACTATATTCTCTTGCTTTAAAAAAAAAGGTAGTCAGATGAGATATTGTTATATCTGTCTCAATGCGAAGGTTCCATATATCAACTTTTTATACTTGATGCGTTCTGAAATAAAAGAAACGCTTCTCTCAAGAAACTCTCACACAAAGGAGAGAAGCGTTTCATTTATATCAAAATGGAGGAAATAATTTTTATTTATATGCAATTAGAAATATTAATTTTCAAAGAAACATGTTGGAGTAATTAAAAAAGTAAATGGTGCAACTAAAAATACAGAGAAGCTAGCATTAAATGAGCATAAGAAACTCTAGTGAGAGAAAGTCCCAAAAGATGCAAGGAGTTTCTAGAGAGAGAAAACGAAAAAGAAAAAAGAAAAAACACAAAGAAATTTCAATGAACCCAAAGAACTTCCATGAATCACAATCTAAGACCTTCTTGTGTAATTCTTTCCAGCCTGAATCACCCTTTCTCAAGCCTATTTCATCCCAAATCCACCGAAATTCTACTATTTTCCCTCTAGATCTTGAGCGATTTTGTTTCATCTCTCTCTTCTTATCCTCTAAATCGCCTCTGCTGACGAACAACACCACCATCGCGTCCACCGTCATCCTCTACCGTCACCACTCGATCCTGAAAGATCCCAGCCCCACAGTTCGTGAGGGTGGCTCAACGACCAACAACACCGCGCCCAACGTCACCAACAGCACCGCGCCGACTCAACCGACTCACAGCAGCGTAACTCGATCTCGTCTCGCCTTTAACAGGGTTAGGCCCAGCACTACCAATAACACCGCGCCGCCTCAACTAACTCACTGCAGCGTCGTCGTCGCTCCGGTGTACCCGAAGGAGACACTTATGACAGTCCGCGGGGATGTCTCAAACACCACCATCGCACCCGCCACCTGTAGTGCGCGGCTGCTCTCACCGTACCTTCAACCATCTCCATGGCTCCTCCCAGGTAAGTCTTCTATTCTCCTTCTTGGTTTTTATTGGGTTGCGATTCTTGTTCATTGTCTCTTCGGGTATTAGATTTGAACTTCTTTCTCTTATTTGGTATAATATCACTCTGGTTTTATATGTCTCAGTTGTGCACGATTTTCAATTGCTCTTTTTCTACATATGAATGGTTGGATCTCAAACTTTTGTCATACTCTTTCAATGGGTCAAATATGCCTACTTCTGTTCATCGCTCTTTGGTTATGGTCTAATAATTGTGGTGCTCATTTGCTTATTTTCCTGGATCTTATTTGGTTTTGGGTAGAATTGTTTTCCTTTTCTTTCGATGTTTCTAAAATCTTTCCGTCCACTATTTCTAGTTATTTAAATCCGATTATTCATGATTGTATTTCAATTTCTCATCACTCTCTATTAAGTATTAGAGAGGGCCTTTTCCTAAGTCGTCCCCTCTGGATGATCCGGTCCTACCATTATGCTCAAGTTCTTCTTTCTATGGCATGTATGTGGTGTTGGTATGAGTTGATTACATTGTCAATTAACATTTCTCAACTTCTCTCACCTAAATTGTATTACTTTGTTGTGGATTGGCATGTTCTTCTTTGTGGAAATCTCTGTTGCCTTTCTTTTCTACTTGATTGGCAAGTAGTCTTCTTTTATTTTGTTTTTTGGCTTCTCATTATGAGAATTATTGATTGCTTTATGCCGAACTATAATTCTCACACAAGAACTTTTAATGGGAAAATTTTTGTTGCCAATGATTTTTTCACCACATCTCTTCCTCTATCATATTGGATTTCAACGTATTTTTATGATCCATATCATATTTCTTCTTCTTTTAAGCAATTTTCTTGGAATTTCAGAATAATTTCATTTACTCTTTCTCACTATCTCAATTCCCTTGAACTTAAGTATTACTTATCTCCAAAGCTTTGTCAAATTGATTATACTTTTGTGCGCTTAATCCAGAATATCATTTTTGGCATTGTTCTCATGTTGTTGATATATGTATGGGTTATCATAATTAGCAATCCTTACTTATTTGGTTTTCTCAATATCTATCGTGTGCCAAGTTTTATAAGTCATTCTTGCTGTACATTGAAAATTTTGTGATGATATCCTATAACGATGCTTTGGATTTAAGAGATTACAAATTCAATTCCTTTCATGCTTATGTTTCCTATCACTCTAGATATTGCTATTTTAACCTCTAATAATATAGTTATTGAATGGTTGGTTAAACCTCTAATGTCTCTTATTATTAGAATGATCCGCACTTACTTGGAGTTCCCTCTTTTTGTGATTGTTAAAATTCTTGTTACCAATTTAGAGATGGATCGGGTTTTCGTACCCCATTGGAACCGAGTGCTTTATCACTCACTATGGAACAGGGGTGGATTTTCACCCCTTCACAGCTTGTTCAAGTTTTACAGGTCAATTTTCTTTTTTGGAATCCATCCAGTCAAGGTGGGCGCAACTTTCAGTCACTCGGAAGACCATTACGATATCCTTCATTGCAAATTTTTTCTCAAATCTTGGGTTCTATCGGTTTAATCCTTTTACTGCTTCATTGCTTTTTGACTACTATTATGGAATGGGATTGCAATCCCATATGGAACCGAGTGCTTAGACACTCGCTTAAGAACAGGGGTGTTATAACACCCCCTAACCGTGTGCTACTTGGTTGCAGGATTGTTGAGCAAGCTGTTTACCCCGTGTTTCACAGATCCAAGGAAAAAAATTCTCCGAATCGAGTGCTCCACCACTCGCAAATATATACTTACCTAAATGACCAGGCTCTTGAAGCCTTATCGAACCGAGTGCTTGACACTCGCTTTTGCACAGAGGTGGTGAGACACCCCCTGACTCGTTTTCTTTCTATAGCAGGCCTATTTTCTCTTCTCAGAATTGAATCAAGGAGAGGAAGAAAGGTAATGAGGCCATATCTTTGGCCTATGTACGGACAGGTTTATTTTAAACCTACCAAACGAATCTATCTCATTAATCCGTTTAGTATATGAAAATTTTATGCTGGAACATTCAATGGGGCAAAAAAACCCCAAGCTTTGAGCGAATTAATTTACCTGAAAAATAAATACAAACCGGATATCATTTTTGTCATCGAAACACTAACCACCACCGTTAATAGCAAGCGGATACTCAAAGCGCTACAATTTCGTAACAATATCATTGTTGATCCGATTAACCATTCGGACGGAATCCGGGTATGTTGGAATAACAACAATATCACTGTACAAAATCAGGTTACACACGCTAGACTAGTTCAATTAGAAATTCTCTACAAACCAAATAACAAGATCTACACCATCTTTGGTACTTATTGTCCCGCACAAAACATAGACAAATATGCTTTTTGGGCTTATCTCAACAACTGCTTACATAATGCTCAACATCCCTGGCTCCTGCTAGGGGATTTCAATGAAATGCTACTTCATCAAGACAAACTCGGTGGGGCACCACTTAAAAACAATCAACTAAAATGACTCCCAGACCTTTTACAAACGCATTCCGCAGTTGATATCCCTTGTTATCACAAAGCCTTCTCCTGAAAAGGCCTCGCAAATGACAAACCCATCTATGAACGTCTTGACAGGGCCATCTCAAATCAAAGTTTCTTTAACGATTTCGCACACGGCACATTAAATTATGGGAACTTCACTGTTTCTGATCATGCACCCATCATTTTCTCTACCAACCAAGGACCTTTAATTAAGGCACCACCATTTCGCTTCCAAAACTTCTGGATCCTAGATAAAGAATCACACTCTATTGTCAAAAGAATTGGAACACTCAGATCACGGGATCGCGATTTTATCGCATACAGCAAAAACTCATACGCATCAAAAACGAACTAAAAACATGGGCCAAGACTAAATATAGGCACACGACAAACAAACTACAAGCAAATGATGATAAACTTAAAGAACTACAGGATAAACTATGGCACCAACCGTTCAATACTATATGGATTAAACACATCAATAGACTCCATCTTCAAAGAGAAAAATTACTTCTTTTCAATCAAAAGGCCTGGGGGAACAACACCCGCAAAACGTGGTTAACCCAAGGCGACCGCAACTCTAGATTCTTCCATAACAAAATGAGGAAAATACTAACATTCTCCACTATCTTCCGACTAAAGAATGAATTGGGACAGTGGGTGGATTCCCAACAAGACTTCACTCACTTGTTGACCAACTCTTTCCAGCACCGATTCCGAACAAATATCAATAGCCAAAGAAGCTTAGACCTCAGCTTCCTCACCCCATTTGTTTCTCAATCTGATTGCGATATTTTACCAGCACCAATTACACCAACTGAGATTAAAGAAGCTATCTTTGATATTAACCCCAACAAAGCCCCGGGGTCGGACGGTTTTGGAGCCAAATTTTTCCATGCTTACTGGCCAATTATAGAAAAAGCTATCGTTATTGCAATTCAAAGCTTCTTTCACCATGGCAAATTGCCAGAGTCCCTTAACCACACTCTAATTACACTCATTCCAAAAAGAGATAATATCTCAGAAACGCCATATCATTTTCGTTCGATCAGCTTAATAAACACCATTTACAAAGGAATCTCAAAAATTATTGTCAACCGGCTACGTCCAATTCTCTAGCGAGAAGTAAGCCCTTTACAGAATGCTTTCACGCAAGATAGATCAATTCATGATAACTTACTTATAGCTCAAGAAGCACTCAATATGCTCCAAAAATCACAAAATAAAACAGGATGGTGCGCTTTAAAGCTTGACATGGAAAAAGCCTATGACAGAATCGAGTGGGATTTCTTGTGGGGAGTTCTAAAGGCATTTGGCTTCCCTTAAATTTGGATACAATGGATAAAAGAATGTGTCACTAATGTCTCGTATTCATTAAAAGTTAACGGGGAAACTTCTCCATGGTTCCGACCATCAAGGGGTCTCCGTCAAGGTGACCCGCTCTCACCTTACTTATTCATTTTGTGCATGGAAGTCTTAATCAGGAAACTAACACTACAATCCCATATTCTAGGATCTAGTATCGGTTTTAAAATTCACCCCAGAACTGCAAACATACCTTGTCTTTTGTTTGCCGACCATACTCTCCTATTCTGTAAGGCTTCCAATGAGGCATGTAGAACTCTCAAAACAACACTAGATGAATTCTGCAGCTTATCAGGATAACTTGTTAACTTCCACAAATCGTCCATCATCTTTTCTAAGCATGTTCAACCCACAAGAAAAACTATACTAGCTAGCCAATTCAATACGCTACCAAAGTCCTCTCTGGGCCGCTACTTGGGCATCTTCTTCAGCTCATTCCATCCCACCAAAGCGGATCTCAATGCAATTCTAAGCAAAATGGAACAACGTATAAACTTGTGGGAATCGGAGTTCCTCTCTAAAGCAGGGAGACTAACCTTGATACAATCGAATTTAGAATCCCTACCCTCCTTTACTTGCGCATCAACTATGCTTCATCGGACATAGCGAAATCTATTGATTCAGTTCATCGAAATTTTTTCTAGCGTCAAAATAAAGATAAAAACAGTACTCCGCTAATGGTCTGGGATAAAATCTGCACCCCTAAATCTCAAGGAGGCCTTGGTCTCCGGAAAACTCTTCCAATGAACCAAGCATTTATAGCCAAGCTTGGTTGGAAAATTCTCACAGACCCAAATAATATTTGGGTTAAATTGGTCAAAGAAAAGCATTTAAACAGACAATCTTTTTTCACTTGCTCCCCTAAGCCTCAGATGGGGGAATCCTTATGCAAAGAAATATTTTACAAAAGGGCATTCGATGGAAAATTAGAGATGGAAAACAAATTCTTTTTTGGTTACATAATTGGTGCACGAATGATAGCCTCATTAATATGCTTCCTGCATCACACAATCAAATAGATGTGTCAATCCGACTAAGTCAACTCATCCTTCCAAATAGAACGTGGGATCTACAAAAATTAAGAAGCCTACTCCCAGACCATATTATCCAAATGATTAAGGGACTTCTAATTCCTATTTATCCTGTCCCGGATGAACCAATTTAGGGACCTTCCTCCTCAGGAAATTTTACAGTTAAATCTGCCAACTGGATAGCCCATAAAACCCCCCTTCAAAATGAAAAATGGCAATATCGATGGATTTGGAAATTACAAATCCCACCAAAGCTACAAATTTTCCTTTGGCAAATCTGTCATAATAGCCTTGTAGTGCGTCAAATTTTAGCTAAACGACAAATCATTCCTTTTACCAGCTGCAGCTTCTGCAATGTAGCTGAGGAATCTATAGACCACCTCTTCGCCTCTTGTCACCGCCTCAATCCCCTCTGGGACTTGCAAGATATAAAAGTGTGGTTCCCACATTACACTAATTCGAAACCAGTGTTAAACACTCTCTCTGACTTAAGGGTTCACAAAAACCTTCTTCAAAAATTCATCTTCATTATTTGGAGCATATGGAAAGAAAGGAATGATGTTATTTGCAATAACGTCAACCTAAATGTTCATAGAATCCTACATAAAGCCAAATTCCTTCATAAAGAATGGATCCTAAGAGAAACGGTTGACAATCTGTTTCTCCACGAGTTCCCCGTTCTCTCTTTCCTACATCAATCATTCCACCACCACTCATCATCACAACAATTCCATTCTCGTGGCCTGGGAGCCTCCACCTCAACATTCCTTCAAACTCAACTTCGATGGCTCAGTTCGTCAACAAACAACAAACAACGGTCCACAACATCTCAACTCAGCAGCAGCAACATGCATCATTATAAGAGATTCAGCTGGGGAGCTTCTCACAGCTTTAGCGGTCAACCTCTGCTCCACCACCATCTACATGGCAGAAGTTTTGGCACTTCATCACGGTATCATCTTGGCCCTTCAACACCATATTCAACACATCATCATTGAAGGAGACAATCTCATGGTCATCAACTCAATCAAAGGAATTTGGTCACCCCCATGGCAGATTACCAACATCGTCCGAGACATTCATACTCTCCTCAACTCTTTTACATCATGGGATATTCGTCATATCTACCGGGAAGCTAACAAAGCGACTGATTGGATTGCTAACGTTGGTCATTTAGTAGATAGTCAATTCTGTATAAAAGATTGTACTTCTTCCACTCTACAAAACATCCTTGTAACTGATTAGGTGGGAGCTCCCCTCGTGCGGAGGGTTTCCTAACCTTCTTTTTCTTACCTTTAAAAAAAACTAAAAAATACAGAGAAAGTATGTTCTACTCCCTCTGTCCCAAAATACTCTTTACACTTTCCTTTTTCATTTGTCCCAAAATACTCTTTACACTTCTATTTTTGGATATGACCCACTATTATTTTAATCATTCTACCTTTTAACCATTGACCCACACTCTTTCTCCTCCAAATAAAATAATACCATTCCTACTACCTACCAACTCTAACCATTGACCCACACTCTCTCTCTACCAAATAAAATAATACTATTTTTACTACCTACTAACTCCTATCACAACTACTTTTTCAATAATATAATAATTGATAACCAAACAACAACTTATCATCTAAAACTATGTGCCCTGATAAGTGTCAAGAGTATTCTGAGACGGAGGGAGTACTACTTATCACATTAAAATATCTGTCACAATAAACATTTAGATCTTTTTGGGATGGAAGGAGTAAAGTTTTTCCCACTGTTTTATTGTTTTTTTCATCGTCCTCTTTTTTTTTTTTGAAGGGACCCTACAAAAGGGCTTATATTATATCTTTCAAAGCAATAGCCAAGACATCACACGGGATTTCATCCACCCATAGACGCTTACCCACTTCCCAAGGTTGGAAATGAGCTAACATATGAGCAACATTGTTTCCCGAACGTTTCACAAAAGACCAACAAATAAAATCAAAACTACTAACAAGCGCTAAAATGTCCTCAATAATCAAACCAAACTCACTAGAACTCCCTAACTTATTTCTAAGCGAACGAATAACAGTAAGGCTATCGCTTTCTACCACAACATTGATGAACCCCAGCTCTTTCGCCATCTTCAAACCATGATAAACTGCCTTAGCTTCAGCAATCTTTGTGTCCCACGCCACCTGAAACTGGAAAGTACCTGCAACAAGAACTTCGCCATGCGCATCTCTACACACCACGCCCAAACCACTGCCCAGCTCGCCCACCCTTCCCGCGTCGACATTGACCTTAACCACGTCAAGACTCGGCTTACTCCACACATCCGGGTGAGTTACAGTCTCACCGCCTCCACGCACAGCAGCTCGTGGAACTTCCCACGCCTCCTTGCTAATTTTGAGAGCATAAGCTATCGTCTCCCCAGGCACACATTCTTCATTCTCCATTAGCAACTTACATCGAGCTCCCCAAATAGCCCAAGCCGTGGTAAAAAACTCACCCAACTCTTCCTCCTCTAGATTTTCAAGCATCTAGCCCACCAATCCCCAATTGAATCACCCCCTTCAGACCACCAACTCTCATGCCTACTTAAACTCCACACATCTCTAGCAAGTCTGCAGTCCCTAATAGCGTGTAGGCCCGACTTAACATCAAACCCACACACCCCACACGAAATTCGAGAACTAGGAATACGCTTATTCAACTCTTGTGCAGTTGGCAAGGCGTTTGACACCGCCCTCCATGCGAAAAGCTTAACTCGCGGCAAAGACTTTAGTGTTCCAAATTTTCTTCCATAAGTCAGTAGCATAAGAGGGGGCAGCATCATGGGAATTATTAGAATCACCCCATAGCGCACGGTAGGCAGATTTAATGGAGTAAGTTCCGTCCTTTTCAAGCTCCCAACACAACGAATCCTCCGGCAAGCGAGGGCTAATAGGAATACTAGCCACTCTCTCTACCTCAAAAGGTAAAGAAGTTGGGACACGAGGTCCCTATTCCAACTCTTACTAATGGGATCAATTAAATTTGCAACCATCGTACCTCGGATTTGCATTTTTGCCGCGGGGATAACAACTTTCGCGTTTGAGTGCCCGGAATCCATTCATCCTCCCACATTCAGATCTTCTCGCCATCCCCTTCACGCCATCTCATACCTCTCCTAACCACCCACCTAGCCTCCCATATACCTCTCCAAGTGTAACTTGGATTTGTACCCAAATCTGCATTCATGTAATTGGAGTTAGGATAATATTTGGCTTTGAGAATCTGCTCCAATAAACTCCCCAAATGAATCATAAGACGCCAAACTTGTTTTCTTAGTAGGGCCCAATTAAACAACTTCATATCTCTAAAACCCAGGCCTCCTTCCCCTTTCGGTTTACATAACTTTTTCATCATCCTCTTCTGTTCCAAAATCATTAATTTATGTTGTGGATGTATGACTTCTAATCAATTAATTAATTTTAAAAAATTTAAAAAATATCAAAACATTTTTCTTCCATATTATGAGCCGACTTTGCAGTACTCCTTGGCACTTTGGAACAACAGAAATAAGAAAAGGATAACTTGGACGAACTTCATTAGCTAGATGCTCCATAAATCACTGACAAAGTCAACAACTCCTTTTCCATGCTTTGATATTCTTATCCTCCTCCAACAATATTATAAGAAAGTTTATATATGGCACTGGTTTAAGATGATGCAATAACTTCTATTGCAAAAGAAAAAGAAAATAGCAATAAGTATGACAATGGCTGCTTAACTACCTTTAGCTCAACTATATATTTTTGAGGGCATTTATCTTGTTGAGATGAAGACAAGTCGTCCCCAAGACCCCAACTACTTCCAAAATGCTTAGCAGTGTTTTATAGAGAATATCACGACATTCAAAATCTTGGAAAGACAAGGTATAAGATTTTCAAACAGCTCACTATTGGTATTATACTATTATTGATTTTATTAGCAATGACCAGTAGTAAACGAAGAAAACTTGGTTTAACCGGTGGGTAGTTATATGCTAGAATGCAACTTATCTTCAATAACTATTACATTTTTTAATTGTCGATTAGAAGTGTACCCTTTGGGTAGATGTAGTTATGTCCGTACTAAACTAACTTATAAATGTAATTTGGACAATATAAATTAGAGATATTACAAGTTCATATCGAAGATTTAGCTAAGTTTAAATCAAGTAGTATTTTTGGAATGAATGTATTTAATATAGGTGGAGAATCTAAGCAAATAGTTATAATTTTCCTTTTTAATAAAAAAAAAACGATTTTCCAAAGTACTCATGAAGTTAAGCAACTGTGGTTTGTCATCATATATCTTCCTCCGTAACAAAAATTATTGCAACAATTTTGGCTCGGCACTTACTCTTGAAGAATTTCTTAATTGGTTGATTAGGTTGTGTATTAGGGGAAAAGGAGGAGAGAGAAGATTACATAATCAAAACTCCACCTTCATCACCGACCACCACACCAACCACCACCTTCCCAACCGACCACCACACCCACCACCACCTTCACCACCGACAACCACACAACCACCACTTTCACCACTGACCACCTCACCAACCACCACCTTCACCACCAATCACCGCCTTCACCACTGCCGGTCCACCGACCACCACACCAACCACCACCAATCACCACCAACCAAATAAAAAAAACCACCTAGAAAATTCAAACAAAACCCCAAAATCAGATCTAAGAACCAATCGAAAACATTAGAATTCGAGCGAGAAATTCGAGCATCCCAACCCCAAAACCCCAACATCGGATCTAAGAAAAGCACAAAAAATTCGAGCATCCCAACCCCCACAACCACCAAAACGAACCAAAACCCCCAAAATAGAACCCAAAACCCAGAAAAATCAAACTCCAACCCCATAAATCATCTTCAACAACAAATAATCTTCAACGACAACAAGAAGAAAATCGAAACTAACCCACATCGAGCAAACCCGAAATTCGAGCGGGCGAGAGGAGTCGGTTTCGTCGAGGTGAGAGGGCTTGATGAAGGGAGAAGATGGCGCGAGAGGAGTCGATCCCGCGGTGAAGGAGAGAGAAGTAGAAATAGACGGAGGAAGAGGAGTTGATGGCGGCGTTGAGCGGCGAGGTGGGTGATGCAGCAGTTGGTTGGGTGATGGTCGGTGGGTGATTTTAGTGGAAATTAGGGTTTCTTTGGAAGGGGTGATGAGTGGGGGTGGTGGAAAGAGTGGTTGGTGGGGGGATGAATGGGTACTTGGGGAAGTAGTGGTTAGTTTAATCATAGTTGGGATCTTTAAGTTTCTAATGAAGATTAGTGTAGTTTCACATGGTTTTTAGTATTATAATGGAGGGTAAATTGGTAACTTTACCCTTAAAATTTTACCTAAGATGGAAAGAATGAAAATTGTTGTATTTATTTTGTTACGTCCCAAAATGGCAAATGTTGCATTTTTTTTGTTACGGAGGAAGTATAAACAATGATTTGAGATATATTTGATAGAGTAGAAAACTATTATTGGGACTCCAACCATCAGCTTAAGCTTTTGGTTGGAGTCCCAAGAATAGTTTTATACTCTATCAATATTCAATTCATTACATCTCGAATACAAACTATATGACTCGCTAATAGTTATATAGAGTACAAAACTAACTATTTGAACTATAGAAAATAAGTAATATATTCTACTTTATCTTTAAATAAAAATAAAATTGGCATCAACAACATAACTATGGCTTGGGTGCGAGGAGCACCACCAACTTTCACTAATAGGTCAATATATCACCAATTATTAGCATGAGTACAACACGTATCATAAATGACACCAGAGGGAGAGGCCAAAGATTTTGCGGGAACCGGGGAATCTTCAACGGATTGTTTCGGCATCAGTGTCATTTATGATATGTATTGCACCCATAGCAAGAGTTGGTGATATTCTGACGACTACTTCAAAAGTGCTGCTGCTCCTCACATCCAATTTCATAATTAGTCCAATTATGCATAACATATTTTTTCATTTCCTACCTTACGGAGATGAACACAGAATTTCTCGTTTTTTCCTATTCAATAGAGATCAATTGATAGTGATGTTTAGATGATGCTAGCTAGGTGGGGCCCATTTTGAAGGAGTTGGACCATTATTTTTCTTCCTTGCTCCTGTCACGTCTTCACGAGTGATAGATTATGATATAGAAGCACTTCTGTATATTTCCAGAAATATTAGGAAAGTGGCAAGATTAGCAAGCCAGAAATTTCCCTGCTCTGCCCAGTGCCCACATAGACATATATGGGGTTGTTTGGCGAATTGTTGTTATGTTGGGCTTTTGCATGGTTTAGTTGAGCTTTGTTTGGTTGTGGAAGCGTTAGGTTTATGTATTGAGGCTTTTTAAGTTGGCTTGTTTGCAAAAGTGTTTAGCAAAATTAATTGTGCTGACTATTTATTTATTAGAGAGTTTGTGGCCCAAAAAGCCTAAGCCAAAAGGCTTCTACGCAGTTTTTTCATTTTGCTTAAAGCAGCCTTTTCAGCCAACCAAAAAGCCAATAACCAAACACTTTTTTTGGCTGTTTGACCAAATTGAAAAGCCAAAAGCCAAAAGCCAATGAAAAAGCCATTTACCAAACATGGCCATAGCCTTCCAAGACCAAAAGGACCAAAACGCAGCATTATTATTGGAAGCAAATTTGTCTCTTCTCCTACCTTACATTACATCAAAAACATGTGGTAGAATTACAATAATCAACTGATAGGTATCATACTAATTTCTACAAATTCTGTTTTTCTATTATATTTTATTTTTTAAAAAGCTAGTACAAATGATAAGTTGCTTATTTCACAATTTGTTGAATAATGTGTTCTTTTTTTTTGTGAGCAAGGAGTAAAATTACATAAATCCGAAAATAATGTTTATTACCATCCGAGATGTAAGCATTCATGTAAAAATTAGGAGGGAAAGGGAAGGTCTTAATTACATTCATGCAATCATCTAGTCTTCTGTCTTTTATTTAGGAAGGGAAGGAACTTAATGTGTTCATTCAATTCATTTCTTTCATCATCTGCTGATTTTTTTTTTTGACAAAATTATATTCTCATTTTTCCTAAGCATGAAATTTTGTCTTTTGTTCTTTTTTCTCTCTCTTCCTTTGTAGGCTTTCACTTTCCTGAAATAGCATCCACATATTTTAATTGAGTTGTATGGCCTACACTTCGACTGTTCTTGTTCTTTTTCAGGCTAAGAGGTTAGTTTTTGTCAAATTATACCTCTGAAGACTACATAAAGACTCCCACTTTCTTCAGTGTGAAAATTATAATTGCACTTACAAAAAATATCAACCACCACATATATATGTCTTGCATTTACCCTTTCATAGCTTACTAGTTGGATTTATTTTTTTCCAATAGAAAATTTAATGCTGTGAAGCTCTAGCCTCTAAGAATCCCAACTTTGGCTACTTGCAAAATATGGTAATGTTTGATTTTCCATCTTTTTTCTGAAGTTTTCTTTTTTTTTAAAAAAAAAAAAACTATAATTTTGATGGGTTCCTTGTTTATTGACAGAAAAAGGTTGTAATCTCTGATTGACTTTCTAAGTAATTTAATTGATAAATGGTTGCTTCATGTTTGTTTATTCCTCTTGTCTAATTGTTAGAACTTTTAGGCTCTTTTTTGTTTTGTTATTGGAGCTTTCTACCATGTGCTTCTCTGCTATTATCACCTACATTATGACAAGTTGTTCTTTGTTTTGCAGCAAATGAGAACTGGGTTTTGATGGGGTTTAGTGATTCCTCTTTTTATGAATATATATGTGCAGGGAGGTGGATAGATTTTCTGCTACTCCACCATGATTTTTAGGGTGCTTGGATTTTTGCTGTTATTTAGATTGATTATATTGGAAAATGGGATATTATCTGCAAATGGGGTTGATACAATTTCTTCAACAAGACCTAAAGTTGTCAACATTGGAGCAATAATGTCTTTTAATTCCACAACTGGTAAAGTTGCAAAACTTGCAATTGAAGCAGCCATGGATGATGTAAATTCCTCCTCACAAGTTCTTAAGGGAACTAAGCTCAACATCTCAATGTCGGATAGCAATTACAGTGGATTTCTTGGAGCTATTGAGGGTAAATTACTTTAGAAACCCAATTGTTTTGTTGCAATTTTTGTTTGATTATGTGAGATTTTTATGTTGATTTTATCATAATCTTGTTGTTCCTTATTTCTTTCAGCAATGACCATTATAGAGAGTGGGGTAGTGGCAATAATAGGCCCTCAATCATCTGTAATAGCTCATGTAGTTTCTCAGGTTGCAAAGGGACTCCAAGTCCCTTTGCTCTCCTTTGCTGCCACAGACCCAACCCTTTCCTCCCTCGAGTATCCTTTCGTTGTTCGAACGAACCAAAATGATCTTTTCCAAATGGCTGCCATAGCAGATATTATAGACTACTATGGATGGCGGGAAGTAACCGTCATTTACATTGATGATGATTATGGGAGGAATGGGATGGCTGCGTTAGGTGATAAGTTGGCTAAGAAGCGATGTTCAATAAGCTATAAAGCTCCTATGAGTCCTATCCTCAACAGAGAAGACATAAGGAATGTTTTGTTTGAAGTTGCCTTACAAGAATCTAGGATCCTTGTTCTTCATACTTACAATAATTATGGCCTAGAGGTGCTTGAGGTTGCTCGCTCTCTTAATATGTTGGATATAGGGTATGTTTGGATTGCTACGAATTGGCTTAGTGATGTCCTAGATACAAACTCACCTCTTTCTCAAGACGCACTTAATGATGTTCAAGGTCTACTTACCCTTCGTGTGCGCACTCCCGATTCACAACTCAAGCGGAACTTCATTTCTCGGTGGAGAGATTTGGTTCGGAGAGCAAATGGGAATGGCTCATTTGGGTTGAACACTTACGGTCTTTATGCCTATGACACGGTTTGGATCCTTGCCCGTGCCCTAGATGCATACTTTGATCAAGGAGGAAACATATCATTCTCCAACAATTCTATATTAAGTCAGTTGAAAGACAAAGACTTGCATCTTGATGCAATGAGCACCTTTGATGGTGGAGCACTCCTGCTCTCTAACATATGGCAAACCAATATGACTGGGTTAACAGGCCATATACAGTATGATTCAGATAGGAACTTGATCAATCCTGCATTCGATATCATCAATGTGGTCGGTACAGGTCATAATACGATAGGATACTGGTCTAACTTTTCGGGTTTGTCACTTAAGCCACCAGAGTTCCTACACTCTGGATCATCTAACCAGTCAAATTCAAGTCGAAAACTGTCTATTGTAATCTGGCCAGGAAGGACCACAGAAAAGCCTCGTGGATGGGTTTTCCCCAACAACGGGAAAGTTCTAAGGATTGGAGTTCCATGGCGTGTTGATTATCGTGAATTTATTTCATATTCACCAAGCTCAGTTTCATTCTCTGGCTACTGCATTGATGTGTTCACTGCTGCTGTTAATTTGCTTCCTTATGCTGTTCCATATAGGTTGATTCCCTTTGGGAATGGGAAAAATAACGCAAACATCAATCAGCTTGTTGAGAAAATTAGTGCAGGAGTAAGAATAAAATTATTTCTGTCTTTAGCTTTATGCAACTATAAAAGCATAAGTAGTAGTACTATATGGTCGTATAACTATGCTTTTTCTTTGGTTTATTCTAGGAATTTGATGCTGTTATAGGCGATCTTTCAATTACCACTGACAGAACAAGGAATGCAGATTTTACACAACCATATGTTGAGTCAGGTCTAGTTGTTGTAGCCCCTGTTACTGTCCAGGAATCTAATGCCTGGGCTTTCTTCAAGCCTTTTACTCCAATGCTGTGGTGTGTAACTGGTGTATCCTTCATCGTTGTCGGATCTGTTGTATGGATTCTTGAGCATCGGTTTAACGATGAATTTCGTGGTCCACTTAGACAGCAAGTGGCAACAATGTTATGGCAAGTCTTGCTCGCTAATTCTTTACTTGCCTCAGTTTTCATGTTCGGCTTGTTAATTTTTAAACTTTTTCTTATGCTTTTGATTGCAGGTTTAGCTGTTCAACTTGGTTCTTTGCTCATAGTAAGTGAGACTAATTATGGCTTACAATGACTTTAGTAAATATTAAAGTTGATGATTTATATTCCCTATTATCTTATGCAGGGGAGAATACTGTGAGCACATTGGGCCGGCTTGTGCTACTTATATGGCTGTTTGTAGTTTTAATTATTAATTCGAGTTACACCGCTAGCTTGACTTCCATGCTAACAGTGCAACAACTTACTTCACATGTCAAAGGGATAGACAGTTTGATAGAAAGCAGAGAACCTATAGGATACCAAGAAGGTTCATTTGCTTTCAATTATTTGAATGAGCAGCTTAATATTCCCAAGTCCCTTCTTATTCCTCTTCACTCCGAGGATGGGTATGATGAAGCTCTAAAAAAGGGTCCCAGAAATGGTGGGGTTGCTGCAATTGTTGATGAGAGGGCATACATGGAGCTCTTCCTCTCATCTAGATGTGAATACACTATTGTTGGTCAAGAGTTCACCAAAAATGGTTGGGGATTTGTAAGTATCTCTTTCAATGACCATACTAAGAATTTGTTAATGCTATATGCCACTCGTATGACTCATACCTGCTCTTGGCTGCTAATAAGCTTGGTAATCTAATGACCTAACCAGTTTCCAACCTGGACTGGCTTAAGACTCGCCCCACGTGTCTTCTTAGTATCCGGTCATGTGTCCGATTTTCTTAATCCGGCCTGTCCCACCTAGTTGTCACCTGCTGCAAATGTACTAATCTCATTCAATTACTTGACTAACATGTCTCTCTTTCGCTCCTCAGGCATTTCCTCGGGACTCTCCCTTGGCGGTAGACATGTCAACAGCCCTACTGCAGATTGCGGAGAATGGTGACTTACAAAGGATCCACGACAAATGGTTAATGAGAAAAGCTTGCAGTTCACAGGACACAAAACTTGATGTAAACAGGCTTGAGCTGAAAAGCTTCTGGGGACTTTTCCTTGTATGTGGCATAGCTTGTTTTGTTGCCCTGATATTATACTTTGGCCTTACTGTGAAGCAGTACATCCGCCATTACACACCCGAAGATGAAGAATCCATTGGCCAAAGTAGTAGCTCAAGGTCGAAATCTTCTCGAGGAGTTCAGACATTCCTATCATTTGTCGATGAGAAGGAAGAGGAAGTCAAGAAGCGCTCTAAGAAAAGGCAAATGGAGAAAGGATCAAGTAGAGGAAGTACTCCCGGATATGCATCGAATAGAAGCATTATAGATTTGTCATTGACTAGTTCTAGGATTAATCATATGGAATTTTCCCCTGCTCGAAGTAATGGAGGGAACAATGAGGTAGTATAACCTATAGGGACATAACAAGATGATTGATATCAGCTAGCAGAAGAAACGTAACTGGGTAAATATATGCATATACTTTCTGTACTGATTTTCTAGCCTCTTTTTTATCTAACTATAATCACACACAATCTTATACTTCACAAGATGGACTTACAATAATATAATATTGACAATTTGACACGGGGGTAATTTTCCTATTTTAAGGAGTGACTCGATACTATATTCTTCGAGGTAATTTTAACATCTTACGATTAGTCATTGTAAGTCTGTTTTACCTAAGACTTGTTGGTAATGATATAAAATTATATATTTTTTTCATAATGTTAACCTCTTTTCTGGTTGTAATTGTGAATCAAATGTGATATAAAATTACGATCCTGATCTTGACCTAGCTATTAAAATTAAGTGATGCTTCATGTCTTGTGTTTTAGCTGTACATGTATACACACAATAGCATGAAATTTGCACCATGCATGAGATGTCGGAAAAAAAGAGGGAATAAGAATATGTGCATACTTTGTAACGGTCAGAAAGATATATATCAGGTTTCATTAGGCTACACTTGAAGTAGAGAAAAAAAGATACTCGTGGTCGAACGTGTGCATAAGAAACCATGGAATATAGAAGTGTAACTACCACAAGGAAACAGAATGATATTTAACACTTAGATGCAATAAGAGTCTTAGATCCTAGACATAGGGAGTGATCAGACAAAGTGACAAACACATTAACTTGAGGAAGATGGGTGTATGGGCACATTAACCCACTTGAAAACAATTGATTATGGTTTTTTTAAATGACAATAGACTAAGATCGTGTGTTATATAAAACGACTAATCGAGTTAAAAATCATTATAGGATGCAGTAAACTTTAAAAACTACTACTTTGTTAACGAATGTATGTTATCCATGCATATCAAAAAGTTAGCACAATGTCGATAAATCATCATCATATGAACAAGTAAATATAACGTGTATATCCAACTACTAGTTGGGTTGAAGATTATATTGTTGATCATTTTTAGTCTTTGTGACTCTTGCTTCCTCGCTTGTTCAGTGGACAATGGGTAATCATATCGTTATTAATTAAATACTAGGTTGTGTAGTTTTAGTTGAGCCAATGATGATGTCTTAATATGGTGTATCATAACAATCAATATATTGGATCTCAATAGTGAATTTCCATCGCTCATTGTGAGTGCATAAAATAGCTAAATCTTCAAGTGTGTCTCAAACGTTGACATTTCACTTGCTACTTCTCTAAGCTTAAGTTTTCCTAAAATAGAGTATAACTGTAAGGCGAGGAAAAGAAAGACTGTCGAAAAATATGTGAATTTCAGGTCAAGCCTCTGAAAGATAGACCACAAAAGTGTTTCTCGTTCAACTGTTGAAAACAAAATCTCATACCTCACCTTTTTTTTTTTAATAAGGTAAGGAAAAAAAAGTTTAGGAGACCCCCCGCACGAGGGGTACTCCTAATTAACGCATCGTTTACAAGGATTTTACTAAAATGGAAATTATTACATTTATTAATTATAAAGCTAGAAGAAATAAGATGACCGACATTAGCAACCCAATTTGCGGTCTTATTAGCTTCTCGATAAATATGACGAATGTTGTAGACGTGGAAAGACATGAGAAGTTGAATGATGTCTTCAATAATGTGAGCAATCTGCCAGGGGGGTGCCATAGTCCTTTAACCGCGTTGATGGCTAAAATTATTATCTGATTATTGGCCATCAGCTGTCATGCATCCATTTAGAATAGAAAAAGAAAAAGTTAATGGACGTATTTGACAATTAGCTAATAGTTGATAGGAGTTAGTTGATTGTATTAATTGGTTTGACTAGTTAATTGTATTAGTTGTTTGTATAAAGGTATGTAGGAAGTAGCTGATAGTTGATTGCTACTTAATAGTGTAAAATCACCAACAAGGATATAGGTATAATCTATTATTATACTTTTTATTGTTTACAAATGTAATTTTCAAGAACTTCAAGATATAAATGTAATTTAGCCCACTCATTCACAAACCTCTAATGTAAAAAAAATGGTCCTCCTAGGTTTTCTAAAAGGAGTTTTTTGGTCACAATCAGCTATTTCAAACATCTCTTTACCAAACACTCAAATTAAACGATTGACTAGTCAAATCCTCTCATATAAATGCAAACCTCTAATTTTTCCTCAAACATCTCTTTACCAAACAGGGCAAATGTCTAATTTTAATTAATCAACTTTTCTTTGTAAAAGTATTTGCTTTTCGAACTATGTTCCATGAACCGTTTCACAAAACTGTTTTAAATCCTATTATGATTTGGGCTTTAGGCTTCACTTTAAATGACAAAAATTGACCTTAACTTTTTTTTTTTACCAAGCAAAATTGACCTATACTTGACTATACATTTGGCCATTTGATACTTTAAAAACATATGTTTGTATATATTACTCCTTCCATTTCATTTTAGTTTACTCACTTCAATTTGGTAGAATCAAGGAGGATGTCCAAAAGTAAAGAGAAACTGAAAAGGTGGAAAGAGAAGCTAAAAAGTGGAGTAAAATATTTAAAAGGGAAAGTTTTATCATACACCAGGTGTACCATGAGCATGGTACACCCAAGGCTATTTTTTTTGCTCATTGCTCGTTTTAAACCTTCAAATGAGCATAATCACATAATAGGTAGAGTTCCAAATGAGCAAAAAATAGCTTTGGGTGGAAAAAGAGGATAAAGTAGATGAGACATGTTACCCATAATTGAAAAAAACAATAATGTGTAGATTAAAAAGAAACAGACAAAAAGGGAAAGTGTGTAGATTAAAAAGAAACGGAAGTAATATATACTAAAGTAAAAGCCACTAAAATGATTGACGCAAAATTTGTTTAGTGTTTGCATTCAAATTTATATTTTAATTAAAACCAAATATTTGAATAGTTACAATATATTAAAAAAGGATTTTTTGTCCCAAACTACCTTTAACTTTCAAGTTTTTGCGAGTACCTTACTTTTACCATTTTGTTGTTGACAGCTACATAATGCCAGTTTTCGGCGTTGACTTTTTTTTTCAGTTCAAAATTGTGGGAGAAAACAAAATTACCCTTGTGGAAATTGCTTGAGATTTGAGGAAACTAAGAGGGTGATTGTTTCAATTTTAGTTAAAGTAGCAGAAGAGGAATTTAATGGTGGATTTGTGGTACAAAGTGTCGACATAGATATGAAAGAGAGAGAGAGAGAGCGCACAAGGAAATGGGAAAAATAGGGTGGGGAAAATGAAAAAAATGGTTTGAAGAGGTCAAGTGATATTACGTGATATTATAAAAACTAGAAAAAAAAAGAGTCAGCGCCGGAAACCTTAGGTAGCTGTCAACAATAAAATGGTAATTGTTCAATACAATAACTAGGGAGAGTGGGGTCAAATAAGGTAGTTTGGGACAACAAATTTTTTATAAAGTAGTTTCTCGCAAAAACATGAAAATTAAAGGTAATTTGGGACAAAAAATCCTATTAAAAATAAGCTGCTGAAACATTTTTATGTATACATTAATTGGAAAAACGGTATTAGCTAGTGGTGGTTTATGTTTATAGAAAAAGAATCAGCATATGATCTTTTCTAATTTGTACGACTATGAGATGCAGGACCACATGATAAATACAATAAGAAACCTCCAAAACTTTGAACATGCATTCAGTGCACCTAACATCTCTCTATGTAATGTAGACTGTAGTAGTCAATATCTTGGAGTCATCTTGCACAAAATTTTAAGAAAAGAGAGAAAATGAAATTGAATCTTTTTGTCTATGAATTACTCGGTTTCTTATTAGGGGAGGAGGGGAAATAGTTGAGGGTAAAAAGGTAAAATACCAACAAAAAATTTGCCATAAATAAAAATAATACAACTAAAAAAAATCTAAAATGCAAATGCTGCAATTAATTAGAACATAGTATATACTCCTTCTGTTCTTTTTTAGATGTAACACGTTGACTTTGGGCACTATTCATTCATTTCCCTTTGACCATCAATAGTTACGTATATATAAGAAAAAATATAGTCATGTGGGATCTTGTTGGATTCGCCTTGATATACACTTTCTAAATACGTATTTCTTATAATTTTTTCATTTATAAATGTTATGACAGACGTGAGAAAGAACAAATAATTGAATGCAAATTAAAGAGAAATCACACAACATATTTAACGTGGTTCACCAACGGATTGTTGGCTACGTCCACGGACAGAGAGAGAACTGATTTATTGATCTTAGAGGAAAACCAGATTACAGATGTGTTATGAACTAACTTCGTCGAATAAACGAAATTAGGTTAAATAGGCATTTAACTTGGCTAAACTTAAATTCGGAATCGCCTAACGCGTGTCGCCAGCCCCGCGCCAGGCGCGAATCGCGGTACTGACCGCGAGTCGCGATCAGCTCTCGGCAATTGGGCGCGAGCTGAGACCCATCAGCGTGAGTCGCGCTATTGAAGATAGCCCGATTCTAACCAATTCAAGGCATATTCTTACAAATCTCCACCTTGACTTGAATCCTCTTACAAAGAACCAGATAACCAGATAACAGATGCACTGAACACAATGCACAAATTCTCCCTACAACCAGATTTACCCCGAAAGACAACCAGACCATATTTGTCCCTTAAGGACACCAGATTAGCCACTAAAGGCCCCAAACTTGCCCCAAAAAGGCAATTAACAGTCACGAACATTGAGCAAGTTCAAACAATGTTGAAACTTACTCTGTGGAACAGGTTTAGTGAACATATCGGCGGGATTATCGGCAGTACCTACTTTCTTCACCTTAACCCTCTTCTCACTTCTCAGAAAATGATATCTCACATCAATGTGCTTAGTCCTCTCATGATGGACTTGATCCTTGGCTATGCATATTGCACTCAAACTGTCACAATACACAATGGCCTGATCGTGATGCAAACCAAGATCACCGACTAGCCCCTTTAACCATATTCCCTCTTTAGCAAACTTTGTCGATGCCATGTACTCGCTTCGATAGTAGACAAAGTAATCGTAGCTCGCAAAGTTGCCTTCCAACTAACAACAGAGCCACCAAGAGTAAATACATAGCCGATTATAGACCTTCTCTACCGTCTACATCTCCAAAGATAATCGAGAATCGAAATAACCGGTAACTAAACACCGAGTATCATTCCCATAAATGAGACCAGACATCGACGTACCTTGAAGGTAACGAAAAATCCTCTTGATCGCTCGCCAATGCTCCTTACCGGGATCACCCATGAACCTACTAACAACACTCGACTGCATGTGCAAGATCCGACCTAGTGCAGACCATAGCATACATCAGACTCCCTACTGCACTAGCATAGGGAACCCTACTCATGTACTCCTTCTCCTCAGCAGACTTGGGTGCAAAAGCAACAGACAAATGATTATTGGAGGCACTTGGAGTATCTATAGGCTTAGCTGTTGACATGCCAAACCTTGACAAAATCTTCTGAATGTAGCCTTTCTGTGACAAGAAAAGCTTCCTCTGATCTCTTTCCCTATAAATCTCCATCCCCAAAATCTTCTTCGCAGCACCCAAATCCTTCATCTCAAACTCAGCACTGAGAAGACCCTTCAACCTCTGAATATCAGACTTGGACTTTGCAGCTATAAGCATATCATCTACATACAGGACCAAATAAATCAATGATCCATCATCCAGCTTGTTGTGATACACACAACAATCATACAGACTCCTGTTGTAACCCAACTCAACCATATAGCTGTCAAACCTTTTATACCACTGCCTAGGAGACTGCTTTAGCCTATACAAGGACTTCTTCAGTTTGCAAACATAGTCTTCTTTGTCAGGAACTTGGAACCCATCTGGCTGAGTCATATAAATCTCTTCTTCCAACTCCCCATGTAGGAAAGCTGTTTTCACATCTAGTTGCTCAAGTTCAAGATCCTGATGTGCAACTATTGCTAGTAGCACCCTGATGGAAGTGTGTCGGACCACTGGTGAGAAAATCTCATTATAGTCAACCCCTTCCCTTTGAGTGAACCCTCTTGCAACAACCCGAGCTTTATACTTGACCCATTCAGAAGGTGAGGTCCCTTCCTTCTTCTTGAAAACCCATTTGCAGGTGACAATTTTTCTCTCCTTAGGACGCTTGACTAGCTCCCAAGTCTGATTCTTATCCAGAGACTCCATTTCATCTCCCATAGCAGCGAGCCATTGAGCATACTCACTACCTGAGACAGCTTCTTTGTAGGTGGATGGTTCATGAGTATCTACCTCCACCTCCTCAGCAACCTGCAGTGCATAAGCGACCATGTCCTCAAAACCATACCTTCTTGGAGGTCCCACACCAACTCTTCTAGCTCTATCAAGTGCTATACTAGTTCGATGTGCTTCAGATGAGGTAGATGGATGGCTAGAAGGCTCAGATTCAGTAGCACCATGTTGATCTTCTCCACCTTGGTGCTGTAATTCACTCCCATCATAAGTGACTTCCAGCTTCACCTGCTTATCAACATCACTACCAACAGACACCACCATAGACTTTACAGTGGGGTTAAGCATAGAATTTTCATCAAATATTACACTTCTACTAAGTATAACTCGACTCTCAGAGGGTGACCAGATTCTATAGCCCTTAACTCCACTCCCAAAACCCACAAATACACCCTTCTTAGCTCTAGGTTCTAATTTACCCTCACTTACATGATAATAAACAGTAGAACCAAAAACTCTCAACGAGAGAATAATCTGAGGCTTACCGGACCACACCTCATAAGGTGTTTTACAGTCAATACCGAGTGTGAGGTCCACGGTTGATCGAGATAGCAAGTCACTCACGGCCTACGCCCAAAATCTTCAGGTAACCCGGCATTAGAGAGCATGCACCTCGCTCTCTCCAACAGTGTCTGATTCATGCGTTCTGCTACCCCGTTCTGTTGTGGAGTATTCCTGACAGTATGATGGCGTGCAATCCCTTCATTCTTGCAGAACTCATTAAACTCAGACCAACAAAATTCCGGCACCGTTATCGGTTCGCGGTCTTTTGATCTTCCTTCCAAACTTGATTTTCCACCAAAGCCTTCCACTTGCTTGAAGTTCATGAAAGCCTCACTTTTATGCTTCATCATAATTACCCAAGTCATCCTTGAATAATCATCGATCATCGACACAAACCTGTGACCTCCAATAGACTCAACTCGGGAAGGACCCCAACAATCAGAGTGAATATAATCAAGTGTGCCCTTTGTAGTATGCACAGCCTTTGGAAACTTAATGCGATGAAGCTTCCCGAACACACAATGCTCACCAGAACTCTAGATCCTGCACCTTGTGCCCACACGAAAGATCCCTTTTTGACGAATTTGCATCCCCCTTTCACCCATATGTCCAAGTCTCCTATGCCATAACTTGGTCATATCCTCCTTGGGAACCTCGAGATGATGCAACAAAGAGAGAAACCCGTCACATAGAACCTTGAAGAAAATATAAGGTACCCTTTTTAATACCTTTTAGAACTACCTTCGAACCCTTGTAGACATTCATTACTCCACCTTCACCTTGAAAACTGAAACCTCTACTGTCAAGAAGACTCAAAGATATCGAATTCTTTGTCATCGAGTGGAACATGCCTAACTTCGTTCAAGGTACGAAATGTACCATCATGAGTCCTCAATCTCGTGGAGCCTATTCCAACTACTTTGCGGGCGACTATTGGCCATAGAAACACAACCCCCATCTATCCGCTCATAAGTTGAAAACCACTCCCCGCACGGACTAATATGATACGATGCCCCGTAATCAAGAACCCACACATCCCTATAATGTGACCGGTTATTAACAACTAGGGCCGAGATCTTCCTCGAATTACCGTCGGTTTACGCAGAGCAACTTGAACCTTCATTCTTGTCCTGCTTTGCTTCTTTTTCTTAGGACATTCATTTTTCCAATGCCCCTTTTCTTTACAAAAATTACGGACATCATTAGGTTTAGGACCCTTAGAATTCGAATTTTTATGGTTCGATTTCTTTTTACCGCATTTTCCCCGTCCCTTACCCCCAATGACAACTAGTCCGGATGTCCGATTTTTACGTACTAGAACCGTATGCCCGATGACGGACTTCTCTAGTATGAAGAGCATATCTCACTTCTTCTAATGACGAGACTATCTTTCCCAACAATAAAAGAATCCACAAAATTCTCATACGATAAAGGCAAAGATACTAACGTAATTAAAGCAAAGATCCTCATCGTCTACTTTAACATCAATATTACGAAGATCTAGCAAGATAGTATTCAATTTATCTAGATGGTCCCTCGGAGACATACCTTCCCGCATACGCAAGTCGAACGACGTTGCTTCAAAAGCACTTGTTTGTTAGAGATTTTGTCATATACAAACTCTCCAACTTCAACCACAGACCGGCGGCGGTTTCCTGCTCCGCAACCTCAGTAATTATGTCGTCAGAAAGACACAACATAATCGTTGAATGTGCTTTCTCCTCCATAACGACCATCTCAACGCGGTTTCGAATCCGATGACTTCTTTGCCAATGTGCCTACAACCCTTGTTGCTTCGGTAAAGCCCGCATCTTGATCCGCCACAGAAATCAAAGTTTCTCCCAGGTGAATTTATCTATTTTCACATTCATCCCGGGCATCTTTCTCACCCTGGATCGAACACAAAGCTCTGATACCAATTTGTTATGACAGACGTGAGAAAGAACAAATAATTGAATGCAAATTAAAGAGAAATCACACAATAGATTTAACGTGGTTCACAAACGGATTGTTGGCTACGTCCACGGACAGAGAGAGAACTGATTTATTGATCTTAGAGGAAAACCAGATTACAGATGTGTTATGAACTAACTTCGTCGAATAAACGAAATTAGGTTAAATAGGCATTTAACTCGGCTAAACTTAAATTCGGAATCGCCTAACGCGTGTCGCCAGCCCCGCGCCAGGTGCGAGTCGCGGCGCCAGGCGCGAATCGCGGTACTGGCCGCGAGTCGCGGTCAGCTCTCGGCAATTGGGCGCGAGCTGAGACCCATCAGCGCGAGTCGCGCTATTGAAGATAGCCCGATTCTAACCAATTCAAGGCATATTCTTACAATAAAATTAGAGATATTGTGAGTTAAAGTTGTGTCTCGTCAAGTGTGAAAAGTCAAATGTTACAACTATTAAAAAACGGAGGGAGTATGTTTTTAGGGGTGAACACTGTACAAGTTATCAGAGGAAGGTCATATGGTTCACCTCCTTGATTTATCCAACTTAAACTATCTCAAAACTTTGATGATATCTTCAAAAACTTGATTTATCCATGTGTTTATGTGATTCACATGCTAAAATGCATTGTATAAGATTTGCTCATAGCTTCAAGCTTATATATTAAAGACTTAACCACTAAACCAAGTAGTATTTGGTGTTATCATTCTAAAATAAAATATTAAAAAATAAAAAATACAAGTACTCGATACGTACCCCGACCCTAAAAACTAGCTTTAACTTAAAAAGTGACCCAATATACAAATTCTTCTACTATTTTTTTTTTGGTACATAAGGAAAGTTAGGTCACCCTTCTATCAAGGGAGAATCCTAACAAATTAAGGATCAGTGGAGACATCCATGTCAACCGAGCCAACATAACTATTGTGACCTTATTTTTATAAAAGATCCACTACCCGATTGGCTTCTTGAAAAATATGTTTAATAGTGTAGAACCTAAACTAACAAAGCAACTGTCGAATGTCATAATAAGAGTTTGGATGGTCCAAGAGCAAGCATAGTGCCCTTACAGTACTCTTATAAGTTATAACTACCTGGTTATCTCCTTCAATATAAAATTCTTCTACTAATTACTATAAATATCAGGCCCGTCCCTGAGCCTGGGCAGGAGGGGCCCCCGCCCAGGGCCCAGGGAGAAAAGGCCCATGTTGGTGATCTACAGTCTGGTACTTGTAATAAAGGAAATCTGCATTCATTTACTCCGTGAAACATTGTCTTGGCTCTTTGGGTTACTAATTGTCATAATCCACTGCATTCTCAATCCGTGGTTCGAATCCCTCTACAACATCTTTTTATTTTCTCAGCTTTCTAATTTTATTTTTGGATTTTCTTTTGTTTTCAATGATTTTGAAATAGTTTCAGTTTCCTACATTTTAGTTTTTGGGTTTCAATGATTTTCAAGTAGCTATCTAATTTTAGTAAGTGGGTTTTTTTCCTTCTCATATAGAGTAATTATGTCCCTTTTGCTATTTCATACCCCCGGGCTTTATGTTTACATTGTTCATTTACCTCACTTCGACTACCAAGTTACTAATATATAAGAACAAATGTTAATATGAAATATTATTAAATTTCTCTCAATGTATATTAACTTCAAAATATTATATTTTTATATAAATTGTATGAATCGATAGAGTAAGATAGTTGAGGATATTAGATGTTATTGGTAGAAGCGAATGTCACAGTGAAACCCTTAAAAAAGGGAGGGGTTCTGTGGTTACCTTTTCTTTTTTCACAATTCAGACCCAGAAAAATATTTAAAAAGTAATACAAAAGGCCAAGGAGCTTACACACAATTTCGTAATCCAAAGCCCAAACTCCAACCGACAACTCGATGATGAGGATGACATGATAAATTTAAGAAGCAATATATGACTTAATTTAGGAAGACATGGCATAAAAATATAACCATCATATTGGTATCTTATAAAAAAAGCTAAAATCAATCCATGTTTCATGAGCTAAAAAAGTCATATTCAGCAAAACTTTAACCATAAATTAATATCTTTAAATCAATACATGTCAAGAATAGTAGTTGAGATCGGGGAGGGCCCATATTTTTCAGTTCGCCCCAGGGCCTCCAAAATGTCAGGAACGGGCCTGATAAATATCTTTAAAATATTGACAAGACATTTAGATTCCACGACCATATATTATACTACGGTTTTTTCACCCAGTACCCCCGAGTTTTCAAAAAATTCACCTGGTACCCCCCATGTTTTCAAAATTCACAAGGTACCCCCAAGTTTTGTTGTAATACACTCAAATACCCTTAATGACTAACGGCGGTTAACGCCGTTAGTCATTAATCCCTAATCCTAACCTTAACCCTAACCCTAACCCCTAATCCTAACTCTAACCCATAACCCTAAACCCTAAACCCTAACCCTAACCCTAACCCTAAACCCTAACCTTTCCTACCACCCCCCCCTCCCTCCCACCACCTGCTGCGGCCACCCTAGCGAGCCCAGTAACCCATGTGGCCTCCCCCCACCCCCGCGACGTCTCCCCTCCCCCGCCCCGTGACGTCCCCATCCCCCACCCCGCGCCGCCCAGCGGGCCCCACCCCTAATCCACCGCAAAGAACAGGGGGAGAGAGCGAAAGAAAGAGGAGTATTGTGGGGGCGTGATTGCGAGCAAAGGGAAAATCGACGGGCAAGTGATTGCGGTGTTCGAAAGCGCGGCGAAGTCTTCAGAGATGGTGGAAGGGGAGGGAGGGGGGGGACTCGCGACCGGGTCGCTCAAATTCCACGAAAATCAACGGGGTGGAGGGGGTAGTGCGGAAATGGACGGGGGTGGGGGAGAGGGCGGGCGGCGCGCGGGTGTGGGGGGGGGCTGCGGGAGCGCAGGTGTGGGGGAGGGGGCTGCGGGCGCGCGGGTGTGGGGAGGGGGCTGCGGGGTGGCGGGGGTGGGGGGCTTCTAGGTGGTGGGAGGGTGGGTGAGGAGTGCGGGGGTGGTGGGAGGGTGGGGGAGGGGGTTAGGGTTAGGTTTAGGGTTAGGTTTAGGGATTAGGATTAGGGTTAGCATTAGGGGTTAATTAGGGTTAAAACAAAAAATTAGGGTTAATGACTAACGGCGGTTAACGCCGTTAGTCATTAAGGGCATTTCAGTGTATTTACATAAAACCGAGGGTGCAGTGAATTTTGAAAACATGGGGAGTGCAGGGTGAATTTTTTGAAAACTCGGAGACTTGGGTGAAAAAACCGATTATACTAATACTCCCTCCGTTTTTTTAGATGTAACTTTTCACATTCGCATTTGTCGACAACTTTGACCGATAATATCTCTAATTGTATAAAAGTAAAAATTATAAGAAATATATATTTAGAAAGTGTATACCGTGACGAATCAAACAAGATCCCACATGACTATATTTTTTCTTATGTATAAATAACAATTAATGGTCAAAGTGTATTGGATGAATAGTGCCCAAAGTCAATATGTTACCTCTAAAAAAGACGGAGGGAGTACAATTTATTACACCAAATTCCAATTGGATGAACCCGTACGTAGTCTCTCCTCTTATCAAAGACTTGAAATTTGTGGCAAACTAATTGGTGAATTCCAGATTTCTGTAGACTATAGGCTATAGCTTAGCTTAACCTGTTGCAAATCTTTGTTACAAAGTTTGGATATTTATCATCATATTCATATTCATGCGATAGCGATGCCATAAAAAAGAGTGAGTTTTGCTGCAATTTTACTTCATTTCTTCTTCCATTCAAACCCAAATTTGGAAGCTGCAATTTTGTTGTGTTTCAAAACCAACATTTTTCTTCTTTCTTCCTGAAAGTAAAAGCTACCTTTCGTGTATACAACATGGAAATTTCCACTTTCTTAGTTTGACCACTTTTATACCTTTCATTTTCTTTCCACCGTTCTTCTTTTTCCTCTCATGTTTGTAACATATGTGCTTAGATTCTGCTTTAATTCTTTCTGCTTTTAGTGCTAAATTAGTACAGGTAGTAGTATCTTTCTTGATATTTATTTTTATTCTATTTTTGGGTATATGTAGTTTTGCTGTGCTTATTTCATAAGCTTCAGATTAATAATTACTGTGCTTTATTCTTGTTAATGTTCCTTTCTTCACTTGGGTCGATTGAAGGGTAAAAACTAAAAAGCTATTTAGTAGATGTTTTTGTTAGAGTATACTCCTATAATAGAAGTATCTGTTATTAACCAAATTGTTTTTCTGCTACATTTGTTTTTGATTATTGCAAGTTTAGAGCTTGATTTTTTTTATGAGGTTTAGTGATTGAAAATTATGCAGGAATTTTGATTAAGGGTCTCAAATTTTGTTCTAACTCACCATGATTTTGAGGGTATTGTGGGTGTTGCTGATATTGGTATTTGAATTGGAGAATGGGTTTTTATTATTTGCAACTGGGGTTGGTACAAATCATTCAACAAGACCAACAACAATCAACATTGGGGCAATTTTCTCCTTCAATTCCACAATTGGTAAAGTTGCAAAAGTTGCAATTGAAGCTGCAATGGATGATGTGAATTCATCCTCTGAAGTTCTTAATGGAACCAAGCTCAACATCACAATGCAGGATGACCATAACAATGGATTCCTTGGGTTTGTTCAGAGTAAACAAAAAAAAACCTTTTTTATTGGAAATTTGATAGTCTGATTTATCTTTTGATTTTAATCTTGTTTGATGTTTTGTCGATTCTTTCAGCGATGACATTCATGGAGAGTGGTGTAGTAGCAATTATAGGTCCAGAATCATCTGAGACAGCTAATGTGGTTTCTGGCCTTGCAAAGGGACTTGGAGTCCCTTTGGTGTCCTTTTCAGCCACAGACCCAACTCTGTGTTCTATGGAGTATCCTTTTGTTGTCCAAACAACCCAAAATGATCTTTTCCAAATGGATGCTATAGCAGACATCATCAATTACTTTGGATGGCGGGAAATAACAGCAATCTACACGGATGACAGTTATGGAAGGAATGGGATCGCGTCTTTAGGTGACAAGTTAGCTGAGAATCAGTGTAGGATAACATATAAAGCACCTATGAGCCCTGAGCCAAATGAAGATGACATAAGGAGTATGTTGTTTCGGGTGATCTCAGAAGAATCTAGGGTTCTTGTTCTTCATGCTAATGACTACTATGGCCTAAAGGTACTTGAGGTGGCTCGCTCTCTTCAGATGTTGGAAAGTGGTTTTGTTTGGATTGCCACAAGCTGGCTCATTGATATCATAGATACGGATCCTCCTCTTTCATCCAATGCAATGAGTGATGTTCAAGGGTTACTTACCCTGCGTGCACACACACCCAATTCACAGCTCAAGAAAAACTTCATGGCTCGATGGAGCGATTTGGTCAGAAGAGAGCACTCAAATGTGTCGTTTGGACTGAACACTTATGGTCTTTACGCGTATGATACTGTTTGGGTTATTGCCTCTGCTCTGGATGCATTTTTATCGCAAGGGGGTAACCTATCATTTACAAAATATTCAACATTAAATCATCTAAAGGTCAACTACACCAACTTGCACCTTGATTCCATCGGAGTTTTCAATGGAGGAGAAAAACTACTCTCTGATATATATCAAGTCAATAGGACGGGGTTGACAGGTCATATTCAGTTTGATCAAGACAGAAACTTGATCAATCCTGCTTTCAAATCATGAATGTGGTTGGAACAGGTCTTAACACAATAGGATATTGGTCAAACTTTTCAGGTCTATCAGCTAAGCCACCAGGAGTTGTGCATGATTCTAAACCACCTGGTGCACGTCCGCAGCTATATAGTGTGATTTGGCCTGGGCAATCGACAGAGAGGCCACGTGGATGGGTTTACTCGAACAATGGGAAGGTTCTCAGAATTGGTGTTCCACGCCGTGTTACTTACCTTGAATTCGTATCTTATTCAGCTCGCACCAACTCATTCACAGGATACAGCATTGATGTATTCACTGCTGCTTTAAATTTGCTACCATATGGTGTTTCTTATAAGTTCATACCATTTGGGGATGGGAAAAGTAATCCAGATATCGATGATCTTATTAATAACATGTCTAGTGGAGTAAGTGCAGAATGAATGTCTGAATTCTCCCAATTTATTACCATCTATAAAAAGTGACATTATAAGCTTTTTCTTTGTTTTATTGCAGGTGTTTGATGCTGTAGTTGGTGATATTGTAATTACCACCAAAAGAGCAAGACTAGTAGATTTTACGCAGCCTTTTGTTGAATCAGGTCTTGTTGTTGTGGCCCCTGCTAAGACCAAAGACTCCGATGCCTGGGCTTTCTTGTGGCCATTAACTCCAAAGATGTGGTGCGTCACTGGTTTATCTGTTATTGTTTTAGGAGCTGTCATATGGATTTTGGAGCACCGGTTTAACGATGAATTTCGTGGCTCGCCCCGCAATCAAATTAGAACAGTCTTATGGTTAGTGTTAAATCTCTTACATACTTATCTTTAATAATAACTACTGTTGATGAGAAAAGGAAAGAAAAAGGGAAGAAAAGATATGAAACCAAAGGTGTTTCTATGTCATCTGTCATACTTGCTTTTTTATCTGACCAGATTCGTAGGGCCTGCTCCTTATCCACAGGGGGGTAAAAGAAATAAAAGGGAAGGAAACATCTGAAACCAAAGATTTTTCCTTGTCATGCTTGTTTCTTTTATCTGACCAGATTCTTAGGGCCTGGTATGTACCAAAAGAGAAGGAGATATGAGACCAAAGGTCTTTTTGCATCATGTTTGTTTCTTTTATCTGACGAGAAATTTAGGATCCATTTGGTATCACTGTCAGTTTCTACTAGGTTGTATAATGAAATATTAAAATTAGTCATATTTATACTAATCAATTTTATTTTGAAAATTGACAATGGAAAACTCGGAACTACTTTTTCTATAAACTGTTTTTAGCTCTTTATTAAAAGAAACACAAAATCTGTAGCTCACATTAAACGTTGTTCTTCTTAAGTCTATAGTTCTATTTCTCTCTTTTTCTTTTCTGAAGAGATCCTCTGCCTAATGTATAGTTTATTTTATCATAGTGAAGTCCACAGCATCGACTTTTATGCCTCCGGACTAACCCTTAAAACCATTCATTATTGTGCTTGAATTGCAGGTTCGGCTGTTCAACTTGGTTCGGCTCTCATAGTAAGTGAAAAATTATGCTAGTATAGTAGCTATATACCTTTCAGAAATAAGAGCCTAAATTAACAAGGCATAATAATGCTTTGTGTTTTTACCTTATGTAGGGGAAACTACTCTAAGCGTGCTTGGTCGAGTAGTGTTATTCATATGGTTGTTTGTAGTTCTAATTGTCAAATCAAGTTATACTGCAAGTCTGAGCTCTATACAAACCGTGCAACAACTTTATTCCCCTGTCACAGGGATTGAAAGCTTAATGGAGAGCAAATATCCCATAGGATATCAAAAAGGTTCATTTTCTGGGAATTATTTACATGAGGAGCTTCACTTTCCCAAGTCTCAGCTTGTTGCTCTTGAAAATGAAGAGGCATATGCAGAAGCTCTCAGAAAGGGCCCAAAAAAAGGTGGCGTTGTCGCCTTAGTTGATGATATGACACGCATAGAGGCCTTCCTCTCAAGAAGATGTGAATTCATTATCAGAGGTCAAAGATTCACCAAAAATGGAAGAGGATTTGTAAGTGTCTTTTCTGATGATTATATACCAACTATGAACTATGCTAATGCTATATGCTACTAAAAACTGCTACTAATGCCATCAAAAAAAATTAAAAGCTGCTACTATCATACTGCCTGAATCCGGAATCTGTTGTCACATTGTCTTAACCTTTCACAATACAGCATGTGACGTGTTTTCTCAAAAAAGACTCATAATAATTGGATCATCATTTCTATCATCTTCCCGTCTCTATTCTAAGTAGCGGCATGTTAGAAAATCTAAGCATCAACCATAAAGATGACAACTTGTTCCGAACATCCTAAAAAATATATGTGAGCATTATTTCCAGACGGAGGACATACTTGTGTGATTCAATATACAAGAAAATATTCATGAGCAATAATATGCATCAGTTTGAACTTGGCAGACCTCGTGCTCAGAATGACTAAACAAAACTTCATTTCTCTCCCTTCTTAGGCATTTTCGCGAGGCTCGCCCTTGGCAGTAGACATGTCCACAGCCATACTGAAAATGTCAGCGAATGGTGACTTACAGAGGATCCATGATAAGTGGCTGAGGAAAAGTGCTTGCAGGTCACAGGATACAAAGCTTACAGTAGACAGGCTAGAGTTGAAAAGTTTCTGGGGTCTGTTCCTCCTAAGTGGCTTGGCTTGCTTTTTCGCTCTCATTGTATACTTCGGAATCATGGTGAGGGATTTGGTGCGTCGTTCCCGTCGGCCTCCTGAAGAAGAAGATCCAGGTGGCCAAACCCCACCACAGTCTACCTGTCTCAAGACATTCTTCGCATATGTCAATGAGAAGGACGATAAATCTCCAAGATGTTCTTGAGAACTGGACCTTGGTACATATTTGCAATACGTAACTGAGATTTTAGCCCCTCAGATTTTGATAATGTATTTACATATACAGTAGTAGTTAACTAGTTATGAGATGAAACTTTGATAAACAATTTATTTGCACTACTATAGTAGTTTTATAGTGTACAGTATTACATAAAAGATGAAAATTGTTCCATGTAAAAGAAAAATGATACAAGTATAGAACACAATTCTCTTAGGTGTAGAATTATATTTACCTATAAGTCCCCTATTATCTAAGAAAATTTATTCTCTATCAATAAGAAATGCATCATTATGCGCATCTGATCTGTATATGTTTGTATGAGCACAGTCCATATCTGTATTCGGCCTGAATTTATGCATTTGCAGCTAAATCTTGTTATGAAAATGGACATTACGGAGAGATTTAGGACTAAAGCAACATAATCAACTTAATACAGGAAAATAATCTCATGTGTCGAGTGAAAGTTGAATAATCTGAAAAAACCAGCAAAAGAACATCCATATGTTGAATGGAGGGAAGAGATGGGATAGATGGATTTTTGTACCCAACATCTCCTAAACCTTTCCTTGGGAGAATTTTTTTTTGATGGCCCAACCAATATAGACTTTATTATTGGGGAGAAAATTATGAGAGACCCATATTAGAAAACAAAAATTCAAAGGAAATAGTAACATTTTTCTCATCACTTCTCAGGGTTATGTATAAGAAGCTAAAGAAAAAAATATTGAACAATAACAGACAATACATTGTCTTGTCCCAGGATCTCAACTTAACACCATTATGAGAAATTGTGATACATAACCCTTACAACTCATTTGATACAAAGTAATAAACGGTGATAATAGTAAAGAGTTCAATTTGATTTCAAATATCTATATCATGCTAATATCTATGATAATAATAGAGAATTTTCCCTATAAATTATCCCTCCGTCTTAGAAAAATCTGAATACTTGTTGGCACACGTAGTTTAAGGTGATAAGTTGTAGTGTTGTTATCGAATGTTATTTTATTCAAAAAGTAGATATGATAGGATTTGATGGGTATTTTTTATTGGAGGTGAGAGAAAGTTGGTAACTTTTTATTGATAAAAGGTAGAGTGTAGGACAAAGAAATGTAAAAGAAATAATATAGTAATAGTAAGACCACGCCAAAAACGAGAGTGTTCAAACTAAATTGGGACAAATATAGGAGGAGAGTGTTCAAACTATTCTGGAACAGAGGGAGTACCTATTACTTCGTCACTATTACCGCCGATTAGTATCTATTACCAAACAAAGCATCAGGCTCTGTTCTTCTTCGCTATGGAGATACAAGGAAAGGAAAGAGAAAGTGAAGGTCTGAAAATGAAAACAATTAACAAATCAGAAAATGAAGCGTTACACTCGTTACATCTGATATCTGATACATATACGACATATACATGTTGGAGGCGATAATTACATGGATTTTCATTTACATCTGAACTGTTTAATGATAATGTAAACACACTCATATGCTATGTTGCCTGGGTACGCCTCCCAGCGACCGTTTCCCGTACCGGGTACGGGTACGTACCGGGTACGGTACGGATTCGCCTGGGATTCGTACCCAGAACGAACCTGTGGACCTGGGTACGCGGGGTGTTTTTGGGGACGGGGAACTCGAAGGCGGGTACGGGTTGGGTACGTATTTCCCACCAAACCCACGTACCCTGGCTTAATGAAATTTCAGAGGCCCAAATCACATTTCATTTTCGAAATCTAGGGTTTCATTTTCGAAATCCCCCAAATCTCTCTCTTCACCTGCGATTTGCGAAAGGGGCGAACTCTTCTCGCCGCCTCTTCTCGCCGGCCGTTTCTAAGTTCGCCGCCGCCGCCTCTTACTCTTCTCGCCGGCCGTTTCTCCTCAATTCTTCACCTGCGATTTGCGAAAGGGGCGAATCTCTACTCGAACACAACGGGAAGGGAAGTCGAGAACTTTGGAAGTTGGAAATTCTTCACCGGTTTCTTGATTTCTTCTCGCCAGTCGCCGGTTCTTCTTCTCGTCATTTCTTCTTCTCGAAGGTCAGTTTTTATTTTTGTTTTTTCGAATTTTATTTTTTATCTTGCTTTTGTATTTTTTTTTTTCACTCCCTCTCCTCATTTTTTCGTTTTCGGATTCACTCCCTCTCCTCATTTCTTCATTTTTTCACTCGTCTTTTTGCCGGTTTTTTTTTTTTTTTTTTTTTTCCTTTTCGTTTTTTTGGTTTTTTTTTTTTATTGAGGATTGACTCAATAGGCGATAAGTTAATTGTTTATTTAGTTAAGTTGAAAGTTGAATTGTTGTGGTGTTGAATTGTTGGGTTGGATTGTTGGGTTGTTAATCAATTGTTGTGGTGTTGAATTGTTGTGTTGGATTGTTGGGTTGTTGAATTGTTGTGGTTGAATGTGTTTAATTTTCATTTTATTAGGACAAATATGGCATCCCAATCTCAACAACAAAGTACTAATATTGGTAGTAGCACGGGTAGTGGGTCAATTGGTGCGGAATCAACACAAAGTGACGGTTCTCCTCCATTGTGGAGGTTTGTAACAAGAATTGAAAAAGTTGGGGCGGTTGGTGGAACATGGAAATATAGATGTAATTTTTGTAATGAAATTCGAACATCTAGTTATTCAAGAGTTCGAGCCCATTTGCTTCAGCTTAAGGGTCAAGGAATTGCATGTTGTAAGAAAGTGTCTCGTGTTGATAAACTTGAAATGCAAAAACTTGATGATGAATTTGAGAATAAGAAACTTGAGTCGGGCCCTAGAGAAGTTCCTTTGCCTAGTGAATCTGTTTTCTCATTTGGATATTAATGCTACATTCAAGAAAAGGAAGTCTCGATAAATCACCTATTACTAGATGTTTTGGGATTGAAACTAGGGGATCAATTGGATCAAGAAATTGCAAGGATGTTTTACACGGGAGGGTTGCCATTTAATCTTGCTAGGAATCCACACTATATGAGGGCATTTACTTTTCTTGCTACCCATAATATAGCAAGGTTACAAACCTCCTAGTTACAACAAGCTCGAACTACATTACTTGTGCAAGAAAAAGCTAATGTAGAAAGGCTAATGATACCACTAAAATCAACTTGGAGAGAAAAAGGGGTAACAATTGTGACCGATGGATGGAGTGATCCAACAAGAAAACCTCTCATTAATTTCATGGCTACTTCCGTAATGGTCCAATCTTTCTTAAAGTCAGTGAATTGTTTTGGTGAAGTGAAAGATAAGTATTTCATTGCTAATCTTATGAAAGAAGCCATTCAAGAAGTAGGTCATCAAAATGTTGTGCAAATCATAACTGACAATGCAGCAAATTGCAAGGGGGCTGGGGAGCTCATTGAGAGTGAGTTTCCTCACATTTATTGGACACCATGTGTTGTTCATACCCTTAATCTTGCTTTGAAGAATATTTGTGCGGCAAGGAATTTGAACAACAATCATGAAACTTATGAAGAATGTAGTTGGATCACCGAAATCCATGGGGATGCCATTCAAATTAAAAATTTCATCATGAACCACAACATGAGATTGGCCATGTTCCGAGGGTTTTCTCCTCTTAAGTTGCTTTCCGTGGCCGATACTCGCTTTGCCTCCATTATTGTGATGCTTAAGAGATTTAAGCTCATCAAACGAGGTCTTCAAGCCATGGTTATAAGTGATGAGTGGACTTCTTATAGAGAAGAAGACATGGGGAAAGCAAACTTTGTGAAGGAGAAGATTGTGAATGATGATTGGTGGGACAAACTATCTTACATTGTTGATTTCACAAGTCCTATCTATGACATGATTAGGCATTGTGACACCGATAAACCATGCCTTCACTTAGTGTATGAGATGTGGGATTCTATGATTGAACAAGTGAAGCTTGAGATTTACAAGAAAGAATGTCGTCCTCATTCGGAGTTTAGTCCCTTTTTTCATGTGGTTTATGAGATCTTAGTAGCTCGTTGGGCAAAAAGCAACACTCCTCTCCATTGTTTAGCCCACTCCTTGAATCCGAGGTATATATTCTTTGACATTTTTTTATCTTATTATATTTATACACAAATCATTAACCCTTTTTTTTTTTAAAATATTGAAGGTTCTATAGTGATGAATGGCTACTTGGAGCTCCATCTAGAGTTGCTCCTCATAGAGATGGTGAAGTATCTCGAGAGAGAATGAAGTGCTTTCGTAGATTATTTGCACTTAGTGATGATGTTGGAAAAGTGATGGATGAATATGCACTATTCTCTATGAAGAGTGGACCTTTTGAGGATTTAACTTGTATTTCAAGGATGCATTCTATGGATCCTAAGAGTTGGTGGGCAAACTTTGGAGCTCAAACTCCTCTCCTCCAATCTTTGGCATTTAAAGTGCTTGGGCAACCTACTTCATCATCTTGTAGTGAGAGAAATTGGAGTACATATTCCTTCATTCACTCACTTAGGAGGAATAGGCTAAATCCAAGTCGTGCGCAAGATTTGGTTTTCATCCACAACAATCTTCGCCTTTTATCAAGGAATTCCGAAGAATATTGGGAGCTTTATACAAAGATGTGGGATATTGGTGGAGATGCATTTGATTCCTTAGAGGATGTTGGGTTTCTAGAGTTTGCGGAACTCTCACTAGATGAGCCGGATTTAGAGAATGAGTTGCTCCTTGAAGAATGAAGATTGATGTGCTTTGTCTAAGTTTTATCTACTTTAAGACGTTAAATTTAGTTGTTTTTTGGTATTTTCAACTTTGAACTATTTATGTATGGATGTTTAATTTAGTTATTTTTTTTTTTGCCGAATCCAAGCCGTACCCGTTTTTTGCATTTTCGATTTTGCCGTTTTCCGTCCCCGTACCCGTCCCCGTATCCGTCCCCGTACCCGTATCGGTGCAACCTAGCTCATATGCGTATATACAGGCTGAAACACTTGAATCCACTGTTAGGCAGCTCAAAGTACACTGCCTTGCGGTTGAACATATTTCTGAAACCATTTTTCATATTTGCAAATTTTATATACCACCTTATACACCTCAATCAATAGTCTGGGAAATCTGCTGGAGAAGTATTCATCAAATCCATCAGGGACTGATCCCACAAGTGACTGAAATAGAAAAAATAAAGGAGAAGTTCAGGTACCAGAAAGAGAATCGCACTATCTCGGAAGCTACTCGTCTCCACATAAAAAGTTATTAGCATTCAGGAGAAAGGACAACACAGTCAAGGCCTCAAGGGTATGCCATATTAATGAAAAGAAAATCGAAAATGCAACTTTCATCATCACAAAACCAATATAAACCAATACAGTTCTACGTGAATTTCACTTCAGTCCCAATATCCCATCGATGATCACGTTCTTGATTTACCATCACAATGGAATACAGCTACGGCGTATCACATGATCAGAAAACCTACCAGGGCGTATAATCTAATACTATTGATATTTTGAATGCTACTAGTACCATTTTAGGGCAGTAAAATATAGCACATCTGGCAGTAATTTAATACGTGTTTGGGTTCAAGAATGGAGTCCTGCCATCAACAGCAGTCTGACATCATGCATGTTCAAGTGTAAGCGACAATCTCGGTACCCCAGTGCTTCACCCAGAGTTCTATCATGCAGTAAGATACAGCAGGGGGAAAGAGGGCAGATTATACTCACAACTAGAAAATAGTACCTGAACTTCAGCAGGCAGCTCCCGGTAATGATTCAACTTATTTCGCATGAGTCGCAGCAAATCTCGGACACTGTCATACTTGTAACGCCTATAACGGCCCATGTCATCAATAAATTTTCGCTCCAGTTTTTCATTCCATTTAGTACCTACAGCTGTTGGTGCAACACTTTCCAATGCGTTGAGGATATCTGAATTAGTATCTCTGTCTTCTAGTTCAACTCTGTCACTAGCATCATGTAGAAATGATAATCGCATTTCAGAAGTCCAAAAGAATGGATGGTGTAGAACCTCCGATGCCCTAGGCCTGACAATAATGAGAGAATGTCAGCTGACTAGAGAATTCAGTCAACAAATATGAAAAAATAAAAAAAAAGACACAAAAAAGGTTATATAAAAAATAATCTTCCAATTAAGAACTATTGTATTGCACAAGAAGGCATTATCAAGATCCTTATCTGATCTGGAACCATTGAGGACATTTCATCAGCTACTTTGATTTGGGGATTTGAAAATTACACCAGATCTCGTTTGTATTTGCTTTAAATTTTCTGTGTCCACATTTATGACCATAAATTCATTCGCCTAAAAAATCATACCCCACTTTAAAGTTTAGACCCATTGTCGCCACTTAGGAATGAGAACCAACAATGGTTGGAGACAATAGGCCAATGCCATTCAGTGCTGGAGCTACCATATCTGGCTGTATGACAGTCATTTATGACCGATCTGAAACTTCTTGTATCTCTGCTGCTGGCTTTGGTGTTGGCTAAGGAGGTTGCTGCAATAAAGTTGATGGAAAGAGGTGGTTTGAGACGGATGGAGCCTGGAGGTGAGGCAAGGAGATGGGGGTTAGGTAGAGGTACTCTGGTAAATGGAGATGTAGTGGGGACTGTTTCATATCATTTGAAGTTCAAACAAACATGTCTCAAAAGAAGTAGGGAGTATAAACAAAACCTGCTCCTTCACTCCCTCAATTGCCAATAAAATCATTTCTTGAATAGCATTTTTATTTAATAACCATGACTCCTTAGAAAACTTGAATGTCAAAGGCTTAATTTCATGGCAACTTCTGTTAAGATATGGTAGTCTATTTGAATTGCTTGCTAGTTTTAAGTTTATAATTGTTAATTGTCCTGTGGCATGCAGCAGTAGATCATGAGAAATTTGGTGGCAAGGACGGACTTTAATTACAATATATACATAACCAACAAAGGATAAGGTAAGCACAGGATAAAATCCTTGCCAAGTTAGTCGATAGCGACTTTCCCAAAGAAAAAAAGTTTGACGGGCCACAATGATCTCACCGCATTTGAGGGTCTGGTTGGAGTAGACGAGAAAAAAGTTCCAGTGCTTCTGGCATATTCTCCACCAGAAACAGATCCACTTGGTTCCTGATAATATTAGCATCACGATCATATCGATCGCCAAAAGGATGTCTGCCACCAGTAACACAGAAAAAGAGGACACAGCCTAAGCTAAACATATCAACAGCCCGTGTCTGGCGTCCAAGAAGTAGCTGTTCGGCAGCTTGCCAGCCAGAACTTCCATGACCTGTTTGACAACCCATTAGTCAGCAAATTATATGAATAAATTAGTAATGTGCTTCATAGATCAACTCAGGCTACAATAAACTACAGTAACTCAAGTTCGCGTGACAAGTAAGAGCCTAGGCCTCAAAGGCATGATATTTTTACCCCCATCTTCTTGTGTATTGTTGATTTATTCCTCCAAGACACTTTTTTTATGCTAATTCTTATTACCCAAACCCCCATCCAGGGAAACAATATAAACCTACAGACCTTAAAGCTGTGTAACTGTGTTTTTAAGTGAAGTGTCTTGGCATAAAAATTATGTGTAGATGGTCAACTAAAAGATAACAAATAACAAGGTACCTTTGCTGCAAATTAAAAAAGATTGGATAAATATTCTCATCATGAACATTCTGAGCTAGCTCATAGATATAATTGTTTGTGGTATATAATCATAAAGACATGCAACCAATTGGATATGTTGATAATGGCTCACGGCCTACCAATATTACGTGAGCGTGGGGCTGGGAAAGATTAACTACTGACTATAGATAGAGCTTCTCATTCATTATATTCAAATACCTTGAGTTGTTCTTGGTGCTTGTGGATTGTCGATAGTGAACTTGGGCACATTAAGCTCTAATATCAAAAATCAATTTAACACAAAGCAAGCTAGTACTACAGAGAGAGGACAGAATCAGAGGGTACACAAACCATTCAGCTGAAATTATTTTCAAAGATTTAACACATTATGGAAAAAGTGGAAAAAAGGGACTGGTAATCTCATCCAACATAAATCAAGATAATGCCAAAGAGTTTATAGTGTTGAGCGATTCGCTTTTGAAACTTCTAATTTCAGTAGATGGTTAAAAGTACCCAAATCAAGCAGACCTGTCAAAAAACTTCCCTCTGGAATTGAATGATATATATATATATATATGTATATATATATATATATATAGAGAGAGAGAGAGAGAGAGAGAGAGA
Organism: Beta corolliflora; assembly: GCA_947648045.1. Taxonomy (NCBI): domain Eukaryota; kingdom Viridiplantae; phylum Streptophyta; class Magnoliopsida; order Caryophyllales; family Amaranthaceae; genus Beta; species Beta corolliflora. Next base: position 8,554 of record CANSZD010000518.1, on the reverse strand, counting down.
GAACTTGAAACTACAGAAGCAATGTATTAGACATCCTACCAGTAGCATGATGACCTAAAGAAGACATATCTGCAAGAAGCCGCTTGCTAATGCCCATATCAGAAAGCTTTGCACAGAGGGTTTTATCCTTGTTTATCAATACATTTTGAGGCTTCAAGTCGCGGTGAATTATTCCCAGTTCATGCAAATGAACAACCCCAGAAACTACATCCCTACATATATAAAACAACACATAACGAAGAACTGAATATTAGAAATCTAGTCATAGAATGCAACGATGATGCAAAGTACAACACTGAGTATATTTTACTAGATAACACCAAACTCTAGAAATTGATCCCGGGTTCATTATTGAGCTAGTGGATCCAAATTGTGAGCTCTTGATGATGAACTTTTTTTTTTGTATTGGAGGTGCTATGTGGCTGTGGGCAGCAGGCAAAACGTAACTGGCCTAAGTTTCAGTCTGGCTTGTATTCTAGGTGCTACATTAGGTGAAATTGCTGAAACATCTATCAAAGACCGCATTCCCAGTTAATGTAAAACAGCCACTTTTTTCCTATTTAATACAATTAGGCGATGCTCAAGATTTGACTGAACAAACATAACAACTCTTACAGTATTGAACTATGCATGAAGTACAGAAGCTTGTTCCAACCTCATTAGTTTCAACAACAAGGCAGAAGGATAGCCGTTGCTTTTCCACAATTTAATGTCTTGCATAGTGGCTTTCAGAGACCTTAACCTCAGTTCGTACTCTGTCCTTGCACTCAATGATTTGTCACCAAAGGTCATAGAGTGATGAGAAGAATCCACATATGACTCAATAAGATCATATAAGCTGCAAGAACAAAACTCGAGAGAAAGATACACGAAATCATGGTCATACTCCATGCCATACCATCGAACGATGTTCGGATGTTGGTCAGATGCAATAAGGTTTTGAATTTCTTTAAAGGCCACATCATGATGAGCCTGAACTAAGCGTTTCACCGCCACCTTCCTCCCTTCATATATTCCCTCATATATAACGGTACCATTGCTTCCCTTGGCTATTTCTCTATTACTCACAAATAATTTACCAATTGTGCGTCCATCTGTCTCACCCTGCAAAAGACTATTAAGATTCAGCCAGCGTCTAACAGCCTTTTCCTTATGCTGACTTTCTTCTGGGGCAGTTGCGTTCTTCCCTGATTTACGAGATCTTTTCCTTTTGGAAGTTACAGGTTGAGTGCTCAAACTAGACTCCACATCTAACTCATATTTTTCTCTTGCTACTGCAGATTTGTGCTGGAAAGCAAAGCCAATGACAAGGAGAGCAAGAAAAAAACAAGTCAATGGAATATATCTCCTGATTAACAATCTCAAACTCTGAACCCTCCCATGAGTGCGTACATCAATTTCTAGAACTTCACGCGAAGGGCGAAGATGACTATGAGTAGGTAAAGAGACCCCTTTCTGATCACTAGATGGAGTTTTATCATCTTTAAGTGGCAAAGGAAGCATGTGACTTGAATCACCAGCTGGAAGAGTACTAGGATCATTCAGGGAATCAGGTAAGCCATCTAGTCCAAGAAAATACTCAAACATACTCTGCTTGCGAAAACGGCGAACAGAAAATTCAAGTTCACAAGGAAATGAGACAACCCTGGGAACATCAGAGCCAGAGACCAATTTATAGTCCAATTTCTCTAAGGCTCCATCCAGCAACTGATCAGTCCCTCTACATCGAACTTTGGCTTTAAAGAAGCCAACTGTCAGATTCCACAGATGTTTATCAAAGGCCTTAGTTGAGAGTGAATAATCTATTCTTTCAATGTATAGCTCCACATCAGGACCTTTCGCACTTGAAGAGCCAGAACTTTTGGATTCAAATCTACCCTCAGCAGAGGGAGTCTCAACGCTTCCCTTGTGCCACCTTACTAGATACAGATTTTCCATAATTATAAATAAGCCTTCCAGTCCGAAGATCAACCTTAAAAACTGTAGAATGCATGGATCCCACAGTAACTTCATCATCCTCATATATTGGTGTTTTCTTCACATAATCTTGAATAGTGCCTTCAAGTTTCTGCACAATAAAGAAACTTCAGCTTGCTGTATGCCTGTATGTATTAATCAGTTAGGTCATGATTTATGATGTATATAAACAGCAAGAGGGTGTAAGTTTGTGAATATTTAAAGATGCTCCTCAAACATCTGAAATATACCAATACAAGATCTTCAGGGCCAATATGATGCTCAAAAAGTGCAAGAACCAACAACCATCTGCCATCTGGAACTTCCAGTTCCAATACCAAAAGGCGGTGATTAGCCGACAACTATCAAAGTATTCTTGGTTTCCCTTGATTGAACGCACAAATGACAGTTTCACTATACCTTGAGAAAGTAAGAACTGGCGTCATCACTAACCATTACAGTGATTGCCAATCACTTTAAGTTTTCAAGGATTTTACACTTCTATGTCTACATTTAGAAATTTATATATGTATATTAACTTAAAAGTTGCAAAAGACAAGTAGCAACATTATTGTCAAAAACTGGCTACTATAACTAAAACAAGTCCTAATTGACCAGGAAGGTAAGCAAAATTAAACAGTTAACACAATAACAATTCTAATATTATGCATTCATGCCTACAATTACTCCTTATCACTCACTAAAATTATTTTGACAAATTTTGCACATTCTATCTTCCCCAGTCTATATCTAAAATAGTGCACCGACAGAACTAATAAATTGTTTACTGTTGTTGTCTCTTATGTGTGGATACGAACACTATTGTATAGATCTTACCTCATCCAGAAGGCTAGATGCCCCGATTGAACATCGTAAGTTGATGAGCTCTGTGCTTGAGTGTATATTCATGTGGGAGTTAATATTCTAAAGCTTAAAATGCCATCTTTCAAAAATTGTACATTCCTATCCCTTTGAAAAATCTCTCTGTGGCAGTTTCCAAGACACTCGTAAACATTGATCCATGCATTAAATTTTAAGAATTTTCAGCCAGCCCTAGCCACCAGCCCCACTCTTGTACCCCCAATGATATTTTCTTCCGCACCCTCCACACAATTTAACAAAAGCTGCCGTTTGCAAGCAAATGCACCACACTTCAAACAGAAGAACTGAGATGCTCACAAAGCCAAATAAGACGACGATGACATTCCTACATAATCAACGGACTTTTAATAGCCATTGCTGGTTTCAACTAAAAAATAATAAAGATTCTGCAACAAACCCAACAAGGCCCCTCATCATGCTGACGTATGCCAGATGTGGGAATAGAGGTGCAAAGGGTGTGAAGGCAGCATAATCAAGGAATATCAGAGAGTGACACAATTATGGTAGATAGAATGTGAGGTGGCAACTAGCATGACATAAGCATGAGTATTGAGCATGAATGGCTATAAACAGAGAAGAAGAGAGAAGTAGGTATCCAGAAAATCATACTCCCTCCGTTCTTTTTTAGATGTAACACATTGACTTTGAGTACTATTCAACCACCTCCCTTTGACCATCAATAGTTATTTATATATAAGGAAAAATATAGTCATGTGGGATCTTGTTGGATCCGTCTTGATATACGCTTTCCAAATATGTATTTCTTCTAATTTTTACATTTATAAGATTAGAGATATTGAGGGTCAAAGTTGTGTCTCGACAAGTGTGAAAAGTCAAATGTTACATCTATTAAAAAACTGAGGGAGTACTATACTTTACATTTGGGAGAGATCTTGGCCTCTCAAAAACCTTGAAACCTTTTGTACTACCTACTGCATTTCATCAATCTATCACTCTTCTCTACCTCTCTGTTTCTATTCTTGCTTCTAATTTCTCCATTGTTACTTGTGTGAGTTTGTGCTAGTCCAATTCGTTACCATTTATACAAATATCAAAACAGAAGAGGAAAAAAAGGGGGTACCCCAGCTATTTAACCACTTGAAACACAAAGAAGCAAGAATCATTGGCCAGTGACCATAGATCAGAGGTCATTGGCAAACTCGGGGAATAAATCTGGCTGCTCAGAGCTGTGTGCTACCATCTTCCATTTTTTGTATCTTATTCTGATTACAGATTCGGTAATTTTTGTGGCTCGCTTCTATTATTCAAAATTGTGTTCATATAAAAAGCATTTACTTCTCTTCCTCAATAGTTTGATGTTTGGATTTTCAATGCATATTTCTAAATATATTTAAAATAGTTAAATATTTTTCTGTAGGTTAAAATTTTCCTTCTTGTGTGGTGTGATGTGTGGTGGAGGAGTGGAGTAGTACATGATCAAAAGGATCCATGGTATCAAACATTTTATTCAACCTCTGAATGAATTGATACGAAAAACATGAACATATCATGAAAATGGAAACGTTTACAATGAAATAAACCATCTTGGCGGTTATAAAGGAGGTGACGGAAGAAGAGAAGTGAATGTGATGGCAGCAAGGGAGAGGATATATTGAAGAATCGGTTAACAGCTTAAGTGCCATAGTGAGGAACGGCGTTAGATACAGCAGATGGTATCATGGTATGGAGGAGAATCAGCAGATTGTTGGTTCCAGAAGGAGATGAACTGAGCAATGGGGCTGGAAAGGAGGACAGAAAGTAAGAAAAGAGATGTAGATGATGAAGAACAAAGAGCTGAGAAATATTCGGCCACATATAGGTATAGAGGGAATTATCACAATTTTTTCCTAAAAAGTGGCTTTTCAAGCCTTGGCAGAAACAACACTCTAATGCAGATTTCAGCAGTGGAAGAAATTATAATTATAGGCATTATTCTGATAATTTCAGATAATTGATTAGAATTATGTTCCAATTGATATTAAAATTATAAAGTTAATGAAAAATAAAACTTAATGATAAGTGCAAGATAGAACTTAATAGATCGCATCTCACATCAATTGTCTAATCAGCTTTAAAAAAAGAAAAGCTTATAAAAACTAATTAGTGCAGTAAAAAGGACAAAAGAGAGGACATGTCCTCAACTGAATCAGAAAACAGATTTACAAATTAGTCCAATTTCTTTTAGTCTCCCCAATAAAGTAATCCTATGAAGCCCTGTCTGCATTAACCCACATCGACGGTAAAAACAGTTACTTTATCCCACAGCTAATCACCAGCTTCAGGTTTAGCACTATCAAAGGTGGCCAAAGACAAGTCATTATAGAAAGATGCTCTTTCATACTATTGTCAATATCGCACTCCTTAATTTCAGTAAAATACTGTAAGAACTAAAAAAAAGGTAAAAAGCCTTAGTTTTGGTTTTATTTATTGAAAGACAGAGAAGTAAAAAAGGAGAGAAAGACAGTCAATACATGCTTGCATATTAAATCCTAAAAGGAGGAACATTTTCCAAGTCACCTTCCGAATTACACTGTCTGAGACACAGTAAGGGCCTTTCTCACCTGACAATAATCAATCAAGAAATAGCAAACCAAAGCCATTAAATTTTCTGCTCAGCCACAAGGTATCAACAACTCTAATGAAGGTCAGAGCCAGCAGTACAAAGATCTTCAGCTAATATTTCTTCAAAAGCATAAAGTAGAACAACAGGCATTCTTTGTCAACTCGCGAAAATTAGATGTGAAACACATGTGACATGTCATCAGTTGTATGACAATAAGGAATGCCAAGGCGATTGAAAAGGCATAGTACATAACACAGGTAGTTTAATAGAGATCAAAAGATGTGACCTACCAGTTTTCCATATTTATTGTTCAGATATAAATCCCAGTCATCTCCACAGTCCAGAAAAGAATATCTACTGTGACCCACTGCTTTATCCTTTTCATCACCTTCTTGGATAGGAATGTGATAAGACATGTAAATTGGAGGCCCTGATGCAAAGGACCATATTACTTTTCTATTATCAGTATCTATCAGATAGACGGTGCCATTGGGCGCAGCTACTAGCTCCAAATCTTGTTTCCTGCAATCATATGACATAGATAGAATTAGAAAAGAGATTTGTGGAAAAAAAGAAGTATGATGGCCTATTAGAACTATATGGTGGAAGATGCCAAGTCAAACCATATGAAAGGGGGAAAGTTGAACCTAGTGTAACATAATTCCCTAATCTCCCCGCGAATTGCGATCCGAAAAAAGCGAATTATGGTCGGTTTTCGCCTATTTTTGGCCCATTTTGGGCGAACTGCGAACTGAAAAAGTGAATTATATATGGAATTATGTTACACCCGCCTTGAACCCCATGCACCAAAAAGAAAAAACGAACCAAATTTTCTTCTTTTTTTGAGAGAGGAAATCAATAGACACTGTATAGAGATTATAATCCCCGGAGGAAAACAGATTGTCAACAGAGTGTTCTGCTAGGCTTGTAAGTTAATTCAAAACCACTGCAACATTTCCAAAAGAGTGTACTGATGACGGTAAAAATGGTTCTACAGAGCTGTGATCAAATATAATGGTGGGTGAACACAAGCGACTGTGATTAACAGTGCCTATTTGCATCGATTAGGTGAAATTGTCATGTTAAACGACAATGATACGCATTATAAAGTGGTTACCGCTTTGTTGATAACACATCAACCACACAGCAGATAGAGATACTCTTCTTGTTTCTAGTGTTCTCATATCTAATCAAAAAAGGGCCGCTATACCTAGAGTACTTTTCAACTACAATTTCCAAAAAAGAAGTTAGCCTCATCAGCAGACAACAATAGTAGCTTCAATGAACATGAAGCACCGGGATACATGTATCACATAAGCCGAGATCCAACCTCGTTGAATAAAATGAGCTAGATAACCACAGTACTTTTCGATATCAAAAACAGCATAAACTTCTGGAATTAGGCCTTTATTGTATACCATTACTTGCAGCAGTAAGCTCCAAAAATATTGATCACAAACTCCACCTAAGATGGTATTAAGTGAAGAGATGAAACTTCAAAGCAACTAAGACACAACCAACACCATATATAACAAAAACGCCTCGACCGACGGCGATAAATTGACAATCTTCCATTGTACTTTCCCTCGTCCCTCCAATCGGTAGACCGCGAACAGATTGTTAACCAAAGATAGAACTTTATAATATCAAATTCAACATTTTTTGTCACCGATGACATTAAAATTACACTGCCACAAGTCACTCCTCAGCAAAATCATATAATTAATCATAATTCAAATTCGAAGTGCATCATATATTCATAATTTAAAAACACACAAATCATATTAAACAAATGCAAATTAAAACGCGCAAATTTACACTGTAAAAAAGAAAATTAACAAGCGAGAGAGAAACTAACGGAGGAAGAGAGAGCGGTTTTCTCTTCCGGCAGGATGATTGAAGGATAAATCTCTAGAAGAGGATAAAACGACGTCGGTTGAGAAGGAGAGAGCAACGACGATGATGGAGAAAACACAGAAAAAGAGAAATTGAGACCTGGATTTCATCTGAGGGTTTAAGTTTCAGTGATGAAATTGTTAGTGATGAAAGTTGCAGGGTTTGAAGATGATGAAGGTGCATTAGAAAAGAAGGGGATTGAGGAAGGAGATTCGAAGGTTTACGTCAAGTGGGTTTTACGAAGATTACCCCGGAATTCAACGTGCTGAGGTTGCCCTTCCCCTCCTCTTGTGATTGTCCCACCTCCCACGGTTCCCGTTTTGCTAGCCTTTGCCCTTTTGGTCGTTTGGCGTTTCGAGGGATGTTTTTTGGAGATGCTTCTTGTGTTATTTTTACTTTTGACCTGTGGTAAACACGTACATTTGATTAGTGTACTCTATATGACGTTTTAGGATTTGATTGGATTGGACGGACGAGCGATAAAGCCCCATCGAACTAGAAAGAAACCTTGTTAAAAGACGCTTCCATAACTTCTCTCTCTAACCCAAACCCTCGCCTACTTCCATACATGCAACCCAATTTCCAAAGGCTTCATGGCAAGCAAGCCTTATACTGCTATTCTCATCCAGGTCGGCCGTGAAGCTTCGATCCCGAATAAGCTCCTTATTTCACGCTACAGGGTGTCTTTTTTTCGACAAGTGTTCCCGACCTCGCCGCGCCTAATCCACCATAATCTTGTGGTTAGCGTGATTGAAAATTTGGTTACGAGCTTTTTGTTTCTTCATCTCTAATTCCTAAAATAAGTTGTGGTATTCGATCACCCAATCCTTATTCATCTTGTTATCTCATTGTTAATGTTGGTTCAGCGTTATTAGCTAAAATTAAGTAAACTTTTAAGCTTCTTGTAGCTTATTTTAGCTCGATTTTTTTGTCAATTTGAGATTTAATCCTCAATCCCAAAGGTCTTAGTTCAATACTTGGTTGGTTTTTAGCCTCTTTGTCTAATTGAGTCTCTAATATTGTTTAGGCTTAGTTATTTAGGGCCTTTATGATGGTTTCCTTGAAGGTTTATAAGAGTTTCAAGGGGAGATTAATTAATCGACTCCTCATTGAGGGAGAAGTCCTAATGGATGAAGATGAATTCCTTATTGATTCAATCTCACGTTAAAAAATCCAGAGGGTGTTCTTGGGCTTGCAAAAGAGTTAAAGGAGGAAGGTAATTTGTTTTTAAAACAAAGGAAAATTGATGATGCCCTC